>APFE030010743.1:146256-202133 GCA_000404065.3 Pinus taeda
CATCAAACATATGAATGGAGTGACCTTGCTGGCGGATGTGGACCAAGGACAGCAAGTTTCTCTTGAGCTGTGGGAGATATAAAACATGATCAAGAAGAAAGTCTGAGAGACCAGGCAACTTAAGCCTGATTGTGCCAAGCCCTGATGGCTTGATTTTTGACTGATCTACAAAGTATACTACTCCAACAACATTGTCAGTGAAATCTTCAAAAAAATCTTTTCTATGAGTCATGTGACAAGTTGCTCTTGAATCAAGCAGCCAATCATTTTTCCAGGAAGCAAGTGAAGTGTTAAACAAATCTTCATTTACTCCAATGGTACATTGTGCCTCAACATAGTGAGCAGATTCAGGTGCTTTACCTTTGTCTGTATCATCAGTTTTACCTTTCTGTTGGTTTCTTCTCTGCTCAATTTTGTCCCATGGTAGCTTGCATGTAGAGGCATCATGTGATCCATTTCTTTTATAGCGAATACAATGTAAATCTGCCTTTTCTCCTTGACAATGTCTGCCCCCGCTGCCTCTGAAGTATCTTCCTCTTCCTCTTCGTCCACCTCTTCCTCTTTTAGAATCTTGAGAAGGATACTTTTCTTTATGAGCCAACCATACAGTCTCTTCAGAAGATTCAGGGACTGTCTTCTTTCCAAAGGCTTTTTCTCTTTTAGCAAACTTTTTCACAAGAGAGTCAAAGTTTATATCTTTGAGATTTCCATTTGCTTGCAAAGACTCAAGATAATTGGAGTATGTAGGATAAAGTGCTTTGAGAAAAGCAAAAAGAGAGATATCCAGCTCAACTTTAGTGGATTTGATATCATGCATTATAGACTTTAGTTCAGATGCAAGAGCAAGAGGATCATTATTTTGTAGTTCAAGAGTGAAGAGTTTAATCATAAGTTGGACGAATTCAAGTGCATAATGTGAGTCATAGAGTTCTTTCAGCTTTTGTAAAGCTTCAAAGGGAGTTGAATATGATGAAATGTGGCGACTCGCCTCCTTATTTACAGATGCTGCGATTAATGCATACGCTTTGCTATTCTTGTTTTCCATGATGGCGAGCTCTTTGTCTAATGTAGGCTTTTATGGGTCACTGTCTCCTTCTCTGACACACACTCCTTTCCACAACTCATTGAAGATGAGGGTGTGTTGTATCATCCGAGACCAGTCAGGATAGTTCTCCTTGCCAGTGAGAACTATTCCTATCATAGAGATGATTGAATGCATTCTGTAAAAGATTACTTCTGCTGATATATAAAAAAAAACTTTTGCTGATAGACTAATACTTCTGATGGAAAAAAAAAATTGCTCTTATGAAAAAAAACTTCTACTGCTATATAGTCAAATTTTATGCTGCTATCCTCAACATCTAAAAGTATGAGAAACTTATGCTGCTATATCATGGTCTTCAATTCTCAATTTAACCAGAATTCTCAATTAATGTACTACCATGGCTACCAGCTATTGGGATTTGGATTAGAGGCAGTTCAGGCAGCATGCAAACTCATTATGTCAAACAGTGTTTCAATGTTAAACAATGTTTCAAATATTCTCTATGAAACATTCCATATACCAGAACAACGTTTGAAATATTTTCTATGGAAATCGAAACATTCCATATACCAGAACAATGTTTCAAATCCATATATCAACAACGTTTCAAATCCATATATCAACATCGTTTCAAATCCATGTACTAGAATAGCTTTTCAAATCCATATATCAACAGCGTTTAAAATATCAGTGGTTAGATGCATTCTCATAGCACAACAGCGTTTCATATACCAGCTTATATCAGACAGTATCGGATACCATTACTGTCTCGTTCACCATGTGCGTTTCTTCAAACTGCGTATTCAACATTCAAACATTTCAATGGGACAGTGTTACTGCGCATCATTACAAAACTGCGGTATCTATCAGGGCAAGCTCCAAGCATTTTTGATATCTGATACAGCGATTTCAAAACAGTGACATATCCGCTCAATACATATCAAATCATGACATATCCGCTCATATCAGACAGAATTTCAAAACACTGACATATCCGCTCATATCAGACAGCATTTCAAAACAGTGACATATCAGACAGTGATTTCAAAACAGTGACATATCCGCTGAGAAGAGACAACAACTGCATTTCCTATTGAGCAGCATGCGATTAGCTACAATGAAACTCAGCAGAAACAACCAATGAATGTGTGGATAGGTTCAGAGAAAAGTCATTTGATATGCGCATATAGCGTTTTGGAAAGTAGTTGGGATGTATGAATGCAGCTTCAGAGTTGTTTTCATAAAAATTTCAGGCAACGTTACCGAAACAGACAGCATTTTTGTCAGGCAGTGGACAGAGGAGTTAGAAGGCAAGGTTAAAAAAAAAACTTGGGACTTTTGCTATGATACCATGTCAGGCCAAGAGTAACTCAAGAAAAACTGATTCATTTATTCCATTAGGCAACTATCTATTATATACATGAATGTGATCGTTCAGTTCATCTTCTTGATGACTGTTCACATTCAATTATCCCAATCGCTGAGGATTAGGTGTCAACAAACTATTCTCTAATACCACTCTGTAATACCCTGCTCCCACATCTACCCAAGTAATCAGCCAACCAGGGTAAACATGTGACGAGAGGATACCATGATGGGATATAACATCTTATGTGACTTTAAGGAAGTAGGATCGATGGGAACACAACACATAGACCTTCCACATACACTACAGGACTCCTAGGAACCATCCCAACCTTTTCAGAAACCACCCCTAGGTCCCACTAATTTTTTTGACAAATTAACCCCTGAACGCTCACATGCTATGGGCATGCTAGTGTCGAGAGAGCTCTCGATGCTCCCACATCATGTCATTCTAGTATCCGGGGACTATTTTTCTCAGTGAATTGCTAGTGTCCCCAGGATTTGAGCCACATTTTCAAGCCCAGAGCCCATATCACTACCCATAGTTAAATGACACCCTTAGGACAGAAATATAACAAGGTAATGATGATACAAATGCAATTACTTAATCAAGGGCTTGACAGGACCCCTACTAGCCATGACAGCCATTTCATCAAACATATCACAAATATGTAATCTATAGGTGAAAACAACAGATTTAAGCATAGGGATCTCATACTTATCTGAGAATCACTAAGAAATATTGTTCCCTTATATCATGAGATACATTATCATCTATTAGGTCATGGATACATTGTTCATTCATTTACCAATCTAAACATGATGAAATCCATACATTATCATTTTCATAATATATGCTTATAATCAACACAATAACAATGAAATTATCAAGGATACATTAGCCATAAAATCCACATATAAACTAGTACCATTATACATAAGATATCAAGGAGATAACCTCTTATTAATGAATGCAAAATCCAACCTAGGATGGGACTACCACGTTCCACCCGACCATAGAATGGTTGAGTCAAATCTCTGTTCAGCCATTCACCCCTATGCCATATCCTAAGCATGAATGTGGGACTCAAACCAAAAGAATCAAACAAGGCATTTCAAGGCTAAACCACCTCGCCCTCATCAATAGAAACCATGTTTTATTGTAATCCATCCTAGATCACTAGGCCAACACAATAAAATTGTGATAACAAGATTTACCATGATCTCCCCCAGTTCGCTAGACCAAAACAAGCAAGGATGCCACCAAATTTCTCCACCTACAGTGTGAGGAATTTTCCTATCTCCCAGTCTCTCAGGCTTTATCGCAGTCCACAGTCCAATCCAGGAATCAGTAGGCCCTAAACCGAGACACCACCCTCTATGCTTTACTATACATCTCCTCATTCACCAGCAAGGATGCCTAGGCTTAATCAATCAAAAACACCTCATGGATTTACCATATATCCCACCATTCACCGACAAGGATTCCTATGCCCACCGAGGCAACACAAAATATGGTTTTAGTGTAACCCACATTCTAGTTTAGTGATCACTAGGCCATGAGTCTGCTCATTTGGAGATCCACCTCACTTAGCTTCGAATCCATTCAACAATCCAGCTCAACCAAAACATGAGAACCCCATCACACCATGGGTAACTGAACATAGCAAGGTGTTGTGGCCACCAACAACCCCCCTTCTTATTTAGCGTTATTACTAATACTAAATAAGTGGGGACCCTTAGTAAAAAAAATTAAAAAATGAATTAGTGCTAACATTTCCTTTTTAATAAACTTCACCATCATAAACTTAGGAAAATACCTTTGCAAAATCTAAAAAAGCTTAAGTTTCATGGTAAGGAAAGATAAAGTCACTCCTTAAGGAATATTGCATCGCAAAAAGGATAACAGGATGCCTTCTTACAAGCCAAACTCTAATTATGCGAGATTACATAATAAAAAACAAATATCCCATCGCATGCCTTCAAATGTAGTTCCACTAGAAAACCACAGAAAACGCCGATATGTGATGAAGCATATCACAAAACCACACATCACAAGAAATACATTAACACGAAATAAGCACATACTGCGATTACGCGATGTTGCGACAATGCGATATTGCGATATCGCGATAGAGCGACAAAGCGATCTTACAAAAGAATGACATTGCGATATTGCGATCTTGTGATAATGCGATATAGCAATCTACGATATTGCGAAGCAAATTGTAGAATCACTCCATCGCAAAATCTCTCATTTCACTCTTCGAAAATTGTTTCATAAAACGATACCTGGTTATGCGCTTTAATGCTAAGTAATGAGGTAGTTGCCAGTTGTTAATGAAATACAGTTTTGTGTTTATCCAGAAACTAGTTCACGTAAGGTGATACACTTTTGCATGTGTTTTGCATTTTAAATTTTTCCTGTCATTATTCCTTATTATTACTCTCACCTCACTTGTAAACTGTAGGAACAGAAAAAAAAAGAATTATACGAAGTAGTATACAAGAACTATGGAGAAGAAAGGCAAGGCTCAGAGGTCTGAAGTTAAAAATATGGAACCTTTGTACATAGACACTACATGCAACAGAGACGCGGGTATTTACACTTGGAAAGGATTGTATAATCTACTTGAGAAAGAGAATCCTAAGGTAATGGGGGTTACGACTACTACAGGCTCACAGAATTCTTTTGAAGCATTAGTTGTAGACTTAGCTTGTTCGTTCCTATACCAACTAACGAGGAGACCTAAAATTATTCCCTATACAGACATGGTTAAATGGGTACTAGAAAGCACTAACATAAAAAATAGACAGTTTAAGACTCAGGGTCAAGAGCTCTCGGAATCATTATTTTCACAACATTTCAATTTTACATCCACTACAAGAAAGCATGCAAGAGGCGAAAATAGCACCAAGGAAGCCCAGATTAAGAAACGGAGGTAGTTTCTGATGCGCAATTAGTGCCTAGAACTAATCAAAACTTCTTCAAATGGAAAGCTTATAATTGCTCAGCTACTTGTAAGTCCCAGAAATTCGGAAAAAAATATGTTAAAGATAAAAGGTAAATTTTGAATCCGAAAATCAGTAGTAATGGTAAAAAATATCCTCAAAAGTACTTAGTGAAACCACATAGTCAGTATATTACTCTCAAAAGCATCATTAGTTCTGCAGAAGATGTGGCACCAGCTGTTGCCGATTCCGTTATTGCAGCACAATTAAAGGCTGAAGTCAGCTAACCGAATTTTCGCAATCAAATGTTGAATGCATGCTTACAATGCTAAGGAGCAGATACATAAATAGTTAGATATTAGATTTAATTTTAGAAATAGTTTTCCTTTATTTTTTCTATAGAAAGGACGGCATTTAAACCATATCCTATTTTTTTTAAATAAGTTATTTTTAGATGTAGTTAGTAGTATTTAAACCCTTCTCATGCATTTAGAGAAGGGTCTAGAAATTTATCAAAAACTTGTCCTCAGAACATGCACTTTTTCACCCTCCGAGGAGGTTTTGATGAATGAATGGAACAAGATTTATTGATTTTTGCATTTGATATCTGCTACTGATGTTGCACTTTTGTACTCTTAGTGGATGTTGGATTAAGAATAGATAAATCATTATCGCTTGAAGCTCATGAGTAGAACTAGATATAAATGGTACTTATATCTCTTAACTGTTTCCATTTCCTGTGTTAAAGCGATATTTAAGTTCAGTTGTTTATATGTTAATGTGTGAATTCTTGAGTTACCGTTTGGCAATTTTGTACGGTGATAGCTATTTATTTTTTCTTAATATATGATTATCTTACTGTGTGATATGTTTTTCACAACTATTTCGCCTAACTTTTTATGTGAAGTTGTTCATTTATATTGAATTATTTTCTTGTAACAGTTGAATAATATTTATTACCAATTGTTATTTGAAATCATTTTAGATCACACAGAAGAAAGATTACACCCCAGGTTAGCATAGACTTAGAAGTTTCTATTTTATTAGAATACAATTGCATGTCATTAGGTTAAAGTTAGAATTAGAGCATCTTAATTAGGAACTGTTAAACCAGAAACATCAATCTTTCTCACACACACACTTAAATTGGGAAATTGGTCTCATATCCCCAGTCAGACCCGCTATACCAAATGGAAAAGGAGCTACCAACCAAGGTCCAGACTGGGCGGGTATCCCCCTTGTTGTAGACCCAATTTTCAGGGCTTCAACACAAGGCTAGGCTGAAAGCATTGTCATACCTCGTAAAACCCATGCCATAATAGAAAAATAACCACAAGCAATACCATGCATTCCAAATATAACAAGTAAAATACACATGCAATTCGATACCTACAAAGAATATTGTTATAGTTGCTTGATCATGCTCTTCCTTGCTTGCTCCTTCCTTCTTCATGTCTTCTTTACCTTTCTTGATCCAATGCCAAAGTGCTCCAAGAGAACTCTAAGTGTCCAAGAGTGAGAGAGATAGAGAGAATAATGAGATAGCTCCAAAACTAAACTTACAAAAAGTTACTAATTGATCCTCATAAGCCTTTTTATCAATTAGGCCTCTATTTTATCCACTTTTAATTATTTTTCTTCATTTTCCTCCTCACATGCAACCTATGAACTTTCACCTCCCTTTTCTCCTAATTTCCATTATTTTCATAAATAAATGTGCCAAAAATGTTACTTTTCCTTTCCAAAGCCTTAGCCATTTCCTTTTCCAATTTCCTTAGCCATAATAAACCAAATTAACACTCACACTAGGATGTCTTCCCCAACATTCAGCTTGGAATAAGTGTCCCATCAACTGTGATTATTATTTTTCCTCTATTAACTTTTATTACATGAAATTTTCAGGAGGGTTGTTACAAATAGGTTAGAAAATCTAGTGCATGACAAGGTCCATCATAGTCACCCATAAAAATAACTAAGACAAAGAAATTCAACCTACTTAGATCATTATGAATTCATCCAAGCTTTGTCCAACCTACCATATGGAGGGGTTAAATTTCCTCTTGTACAATTAATTAATCTAAAACTATATCAATTAGGGACTTTTAAAGACACATTTACAAAATCTACTTTGAAACCCCCCAAAGAATGGTCACCCTCATCAAGAAGGCAATTTTGCTTTTAGCATAAAACTTAGAAATGCCCTTCAATGATTTTCATCCTTCAATCAAGTATCCTATGCTTCCTCCCATGTGTACACACAAACACCAAATGTATAACATCCAACTTTCCATGACCTTTAAAATTAAATGTATATATAGAGGCATAAACAAGCCATGTTCAATCTCCAAACATGGATATATGTAAGACCTTAAATTTGGGCCAATAAATTAATACATTTTCTTCAATTTTTATATAGGTTGGCCATCAATTAATCTTCTATTTCCTATCCAAATTAAATTCTAAAATATAGGTTGGCCTTATCATTTTCGAAAATAAAGTCACAACATCAAATCCATATAGGTATACTCTAATCATTTGTAGGTTAGGTTCGCTTAGCATAATTCATTCCAAAAAATGGTACACACATGCACATCGTCATCATCGTCATTATAACACATTCCTCATCACATTCCTTCATAATATTAGCTTGTTCGGAACTTCTTTAATAGGTGTGAGTTCTTCTAGAGATTTGGAATGTTAATGCAACTACGGAATGTTAATGCAACTACTTGTTCACTTTTCTAATCATATAATTTAGGTTTGAATATATTTAAAAATCTAAAGGATCCACCATTACTAGTTTCTAATCTTGATACAAGATATCATTTGCTTGATTTTGAAACCAACTTGTTTAGATTTACTAATATGATTCTAACTTTTTATTTACAATCTTGTGTAGCACTAGTATCCAATACTCCAAAAGGTATAGTAAATTTTCTCATTACATCATATTCAACATATTATTATGCGAAACCAATATGGTCAATTGAAACTCCAGTGACTAACACTCATTTGTATAATTTATTTGAAGATATTTGCTCTCCTGTAGAAAATAAGTTTTCAAATTTGAATATTTGATTTGTTCTTGAGCTATAAATTGACTTCATAGGATTTATTTGAGAAGTATTTCCGTAATTATCTAGAATATTAGGAATCTCTCTAAGACTTGTTGAATATCCTTCTCATAATCATCTAATTGGTCTAGAGTCTTCCATTTTGTTAGAAATTCCATTTTTCTATTTCTCAACATCCCTTCACCACTCATTAAATAACACAACTTCGTGCAAGGAGTTGATCCTCTTTTGAAGAGAATCGAAACATTTACTCCTCCATGTATCCTATTGATTTGGTGCCACAAAGTGTCGCTTGAGGTTTGAGTGATGCACCAATAAAAGGAAGCATTATTAGTCCTTGCCTGGGACTATTAGCGATCGATAGATCGTTGACCAGCTATTAATTTTCTTTGACCGAGTAAAATTTCCGGTACATGTCAGGTTTAAGCCAATGTTTGAAATAAAATTTCCTGCTCAATAGATTTTTATCCAAAGTTTATGTTTCTACCTCTTATTGCCGGGCTTTTCTGAAAACTTAGGGTAAAGAGTTTAGAGTCACCTGTATAAACGCTTGTATACTTCTTTGAAAACTTAGGGTAAAGGGTTTCCTCATTTTATCTTAAATTTTTCCCAAACAAATGTCGGAGCAAGTTATCTTATGCAAATTTAAGAATGTTAAAACAAATAAATTATTTTTATGCAAAGTTTTTGTAGGCCACCTATAGCTTTTTTCTTGCCACTTGTCACCTAGTCTATCTCATGTCCCCTTTTCATCCTACCTCCTCTTCATTCCTTCCCCTCTATTTTGTAGATTGAAAATACATCGTTCTTCAAATTCGTCGTACGTTAGTGTTGGTTCTTCAACCAGATCCAGAATATGTTCATGTTGGTTCTTCACGTTAGTGTTGGTTCTTCAACCAGATCCGAAATATGTTCATGTTGGTTCTTCAACCAGATCTCACATATGTTCCGGCGTGCTACGAGGCAACCTTGAAGATAACCAGATCTCGCATATGTTCCAGCGTGTTATGAGGCAAGCTTGAAGATAGTTGATATCGAGTACATTGATCTTTATTATCAGCACCATATTGACACTAGAGTCCCCATTGAAGCCACAGTTTGTATAGATATCGTCTTATTTTGTTTTGTTTCAGTGTATTTTCATTTTAGTGCATTTTCATGTGTTGTTTTATCAATGTTTTGTATACAAGACATCACACCTTGCTTCTCACACCCTTACTATTCTAGAATAACATAGTTTCTCGTTCAAAATTGCTTTCCTAGGAAAATGAGCGGCGAGGACCTTGGGGGCATTAACTTAAAAGAATTAGAGGAGCTTCAAGAGCATCTAGATATAGCATTAAAACGGGTTAAATCGAGGCAGGTAACGAAATTGAAATTGAAAGCTAAAGCAAGCTCGTTATGCTTATACTTTTTAACTATATATTGGGCCTCATAAACCCTACTCACTGTGGGTCATTTTCTAGTTTTGAGTGCAGTCTGAACTATATACCAAAGATATGACCGACATCCAATCCAAGGTAGGTGCTCTACTCTTGCACCTGCTCTCTTGGTATTATTGATTGTTTTCAAGTTGTTTTTCGCACCTACTCTGTGGGTATTTTATTGATTTTTTTTCAAGTTGTTTAGAATATATACGTAAATGTAATTTAGATTTTAGGTGTTTATCATTTCGTTTCCAATGTATCTAGAGTATATGTAATTTAAATTTATTTTAAAATATTTTATTATTATTTTTATTTATTTAAATATTTTTATTTTTATAGTAATTAAAACAAATAATGATAGGTGTATTATTAAGTTAATTTTTGTCTTAAAATTTTAATATTGAATTTTTATGAGTATAAATCTAATATTTACACTATATCTGCAGTGGAATTCAAAGTCTTTTGGAGTACAAGATGTTTATTTTTGTTAACTTCAAACAAGTTTATCATTTTTATGCTTACTCCTATGTGAGTACCTAATTAATGTATTCTTTTTCTTTGTTGTACTTTTTAAATTTCCAATTTATATGCTTAACAATTTATGTTGTCATGCTTTGTTTGAGTATAACTCCAGTAATATTAGTAAAATTTCTGTGAGGAATCTACAAAGATTAATTATCCAGCGAAATAATTCAAAAACAATTAATAAAAAAAAGCCTGCAATATCAGAATTGTACTTGTAGAACAAATAACATTTTTTACATTAAAAAAAATAATTGGTGGGGAATTTAGACTTGTACAATTAAAGTTTTATGTGGCGAGGATTTTAACGAACTGTAGCAAACGATCTAATGGTGGGAACTTTCAGAAAGTATTTGCTATTGAAGCATTCGTAATGCTCACCGCTCATAACATTTGATATAGAAACACCTATTGATCATCCCCGTTAGTAGCTGAGAGATATGCTAAAGATAGAATGGCATAAGAAAAACTCTGGGTTATCATAATACCGATCCTCCAACTCCTCAATCAATAAATCAATCTCAAAATCAATTAGTTAGGGCTTCTGTCAAAAGTTTACAGGCTGATGGTTACCTCTGTTGTTCATGTTTAGGCTTTTGATGTCTTTGTTCTTATGGATCGATGGGGCCTTGTCCTCTTCTCACTCATTGATTAATCCTGTCATGACCATACAAATGCAACGTGGGTTGCATGCTATAGACTAGACGTAGAAGGAGCACTTGGTGCATGCATGCAGAGCTTAAGTAATTATACAAATGCAACGTGGATTACATGCTATAGACTAGATGTAGAAGGGGCATGTGGTGCATGCATGCAGAGCTTCTTTAAAGTAATAATTTTCTCAAATTTATAATTTAAACCGTTAATTAACTCTATTTACACTTATTCCCTTGAAGTAATTTTCTAAAATTTATAATTTAAACCGTTAATTCACTCACTTTATTTACACTTATTTATGGATGATAAAATGTTTTCTTCACACTTAGTGATTATAAATATTATAATCTCATTATTGACTCTAGCCATTAAAATAAACAAAACAAAACCAAATACACATTCTTATGAGTATTCTATATATGTTTTCTCCAGCGTCTTACAAATTTCAAGAAAATTTGTTTCAATCAAGCACATTCGTACCATCTTCTTATAACAAGACATGTAATAAATCTGTATTATTACATGTCAGTAATCGAACTTACAGAGTTGTGGTATCTCGAATTCTTTTATCCTGATCATGATCCATGCATAAATAATACATTGATACAAAATAAGCTCCAATTCTTTTAACCAGATGGGGATTCTTTTATCAATTAAAAAAAATATGAGATCCCTGTATCAATAAAACATTGATACCAAAAAAAATAGAAGCACGCTTTGAAACTGTTGTAGAGGTTAGTGCTTTTTTACCCTGTTTCAAAATTGCATCAAATGTGTATAATTTATTTAATTACTGTTATTCACAGTGATATTCTATTTAATTTATTTCATGTTATTCACAGTATATTTCGTTCATTCAAAAATCATAGGATAGTGGTACTGTGTCTTCAGATTTTTATGTACAAGTGCATCCAATGTCAAAGATACACAAATACTTTATACTTCAATTAATTCTAATGATTGTAATTTTATAAAAACTTAATTATTATGTCAATATTGTCCAAACAAAACACAAAACTAGTCCAAACGTCCAAATACTCATTTTATAATTGTTATTACAATTATTTACTATTTACAGACAAAACTGGTCGAAACGTCCAAAACTTGTTTTATAATTGTTACTATAATTATTTACTATTTAGAGACAACAGTATTTAAAGTCAATACGGGAATGTCATGGTAACCGAAGGTTTGCTATTCGATTCTCAGGTCTGCGATTATGATTTTCCCTTGCATCTGGTTGTTGTTTCAGAGGTCTCCATTATCGAACCAGGTAAAGATTCCCTTTTGCTCTATCTTTCAATGATGATGGCCACTTTCTTATTCCAGTTTATTTGCTTTGCAACTTAAGTTTCCGTTGGTGCCTTGTAGACTTCTGAGGCTCGAAGACTGAAGCGTTACCTAGCTTAGTTCTTCCTATCAGTAGTACAATCCTTGATGCCTTTACTGTCTGGGTATGCACAGGAGGAACAAGTTTTATGGAAGTTGTGATGTTCTCTATGAGATACATTTTGGACAATTCTGTGTTAATTTTCGTTAAATTCGAATATATATTCAAATGTATATTTTAATGGAAGTCCTTTCTGGCTAAGCACCGTTGATTTTTATCATCTGAAAACTCTAGACCTACTTTTCCTTTTTGGTAAGGAGCTACGACATCTTGAGTTTACTCATCATTTTAAGGGGAACTTCAAAACCCTGGCAAATTTTGTCTTTTTCATTAAATATAGAGATGTATTTTCCAGGTCAATCTATCTTTCTTTAAATCGTGCATTACTGGTATTGAATTCCTCTTTTGCATTGGTTGGTTAATGAATTATGAGCCCTATTAAATATAGAGATGTATTTTCCAGGTCAATCTATTTTTCTTTAAATCGTGCATTACTGGTATTGAATTCCTCTTTTCCATTGGTTGGTTAATGAATTATGAGCCCTATATATGGAGTCATTGTATATTATTTATGCCAGTACCCTTGTTTGATTAGATTGCATTAGAAACAATTTTTAACTGGTCATTGAATTCCATAACCCTTGTTCGTATGGACTCAACTAGATTATCTTCTTAGCTAGTTGTTTATTGTTTGTTTAAATTGGTGTTTTCATTCTTGCTTATTTCATGTTAAATTTACAGCTTCTAGGCTTGGACCATTAGTGGGTTATGTCGAGAGGATTCCCACTCGTTCCCCTTTGCTAATTTAGGAATTTTTTCACTATTTTCTGGGAAATCTTATTCAAGTTTATGTTTTCTTTTATAATTATCATTTCAGAATCTAGGTGTATAGTTAATATAGCTACTTCTTGATCATGGAATACTAATGTAACTTTTCCGACAGAATTTGTATCCTTTTTCTTTCACTTTCCTGAGGTTTTTAGGATTTAGCATTTGCAATTTTGCTTTTCTTCTTTTGTTTAGGAATTAGCTCATTAATAGCTAAGGTTTTTAGCTAGCTTAACTAGTATCATCATGCACATATATATAAACTTGGTAACTATGGTTTTTACATATTTAATGAGAATGTCGTCTTTTTAAACTAGATTTTGGTTTTGGTTTAAATAAGTAATGTACTGTAAATATTTTTGGTTTGAATAAGTAATGTAATGTAAATAAGTGGGTCAACATTTGAGAAAACTATGTTTAAACCAGCAGACAATATATCATCTGCTGGGTCTTGTCGGTATGTAAATCACAACCTATGGAAACAGGAACAGCATGAAGGCCACGTGTTGCTTGTTGTTTGTTGTGTTGCTTGCTGTTTGTTGTGGCAGACCCCGGCATGGACTACCGCCACAATAGTGGCTCCCTTGTCTTTAAAAGGTGGCTGCCAAGACTACCCCCTTTATTCACATAAAAAATGGTTGGTAAAAGGTCTCATTAAATACGATTTATAGATGAATTGAAAAATACCACCACAAATTATGTGGGCTACGTTATATAGGTTGCTAGTTTCCACCAAGCTAGTTTGGAACTCTTTTGTACCCGTTGAGACATTAGGCACTTATATCATAAAAAGTAACATGCAAGCCTAGTCTCTATCTATTAAATGCCTTGAATCATGTTATTGGAGCATTCTTCTTTTAGACTAATTGAAAGGCTTGTGAAGCACTTAAACTTTTCATGGACTATAAAGAGTGCTCCTTTAAGATTGACCTATTTTTTAATGAACATTACTCTATGTCACCAATGTTGATTAATTTTGGAGAGGTATTGGATTAATCGTCCTACTTATATGTCATCAGGCTTTTTGGATAGGAAATTCACTCAAATAATGATTTATTTGATGGCGTGTAAAGAAATTATTTTATTTCATCCAATGTGAAGGGGAATATTCATTGGCTAATTTTGATTACGTTGGTATGGACCAAAGCATAATTTTGATTATGCTGGTATGGACCAAATATAGGATTTTATCTTTGAATTTCCAATGTGAAATATTTCTCTTCAAATCCATTATTCATGGTGGTAAAATTGGACATTAGGGAAGGAAAATTCCTTCTTCATATAGAAGTTGACTATTGGTTACAAATGTCTATGCTTTAAGCCTTTTTATTAAGTTTAATTGAATTAAGTGTGGTGAATGAAATATAAGTTGAATGCATGGATTGAAAATGTGAAAAATGGGAAACTCTTTTTGGAATTCAAGTTTTATAGTTAATAATTATTGGAAGAAATAATACGAATAGAAAAAATTATGAAAAAATAGTACACACTGTCTGTAATAGTATGCTTTTCTATCTAAAAACGATTAGAGAAAAATGATTGCTAAATATAAAAATGTTGATGGATACCTAAAAAATGAAAATGTCAACAAATAAGGAAAAGTGTTACCCAAATTGACATTTTCACCCATTGTTATTTATGTTAAGAAGCATATGAAAACGTATTCTTGAACTTGAAAAATAATTCCTTATCTAGATTTTACTGTTGGTGGGTCTACTAAGGAAACACTGAGATGTACCAATGCATAGAGGGGATTTTCTCTCAATATCAAGGATTAACCCCAAATAATAGTTAGAAGTAAATCACATAGGAAGAAGGGAATGCATCTTCTTAGAGAATATCCCTCTCGGCATAGAGGTATTGATTAAAAGGGAATATTGGATAGACACTGGTCATATGAAGAGTCGATTGAACTAGTACATGCAGATGGTGGATCTATATTAGAAAATGAAATTTCTCTTAGAGAGGACATCTTGGATAACCATGAATCCCACTTGGAAATTCTTCAATCATTGGATCATCTACAAAAACACTTTCATAATATTGATCAGAGGAGGGAAAGGATCAATCTACAGTTATGCATTCCCCTCGGCGGAAAGGAGACACCCAAATGGCTCACTAAATCCCATCCTAATGGTAGGCTCAAATTTAGACCCTATGACATGATGGTGAAATGAAAGTGCATGTTGCTTTAATTTTTTTGTTCCTTATGTATATGGCCTATTAGGCCTGTGTATTAGCTTCAAGTTAGATAATTTTGTAACAATATGTTCTCAACTGTCTATGTCCTCATTAAGGAAACTATTTTTTTGGATATGGTCAGGTCTCCCATGTGAGAGAATAACTGAATATATGTAACCCTTATTGTACACTCCAATTTTCAGATAATAGAAATTCACTTCACAATAAAAATAAAAAAACATTGGTGGGACTAACCATTAATATAATGTTAACATAATTGGGATGAAATACTTTTTTTTCCACAATGTGGGAAAATTGAAACCTTGAAACACCTCGTTTGTTTTTGTAATCCAAGAAAAATTTCAAGGATGGAAATTTACCTTGAAGTGTAGAAATCTTAATGAATCGTATTGTTCCCTAGTATGAATAATTATAAAATACTTGAATTGTTTTTTGTAAAAGTATTCAAAGTTCTAATGAATTTATATATTCTCTATAATATTTTGGAAAAATCCTAAAGAAAAATATTGCTTTCCTATAAACACTGGGTGAGTCATTTAAAAAAAAAAAAAAAGGAATTTGGTGGATCTCGTGTTAGCAAAAAACATGGAAAATTAGCACATATATGAAATTTATCCCATAAAATTTTCCTTGGTTTCATCTACTTACTAGGGATGTACGGGTTTGGGTACAATATATCTCTTAGTAGTATTTGGTTGTTCCCTATTTTAGATGACACCTTGCATTGCTATTACATACATTAAGCAATACAATTTCATGTTCATTAGGTTCCTCTTATAAGTATAGCTCTCTTCTATATTTGGAAAAAAAATAATGATGTATTATTTAATGACATTATGTTATTACAAAAGTTTTGTTATTGTATATTGATGTGAAAATATGAAATGTATAGCCGATGGAGCACTTACATCAACAACCACTTGTTATTGGCATGGAGGGGAATATATTATGAGTAGAGTGCCTCCAAATCCTTTGGATTGTTTGACATGGTAGCCTTGCATAAGCTACCCTCTTGGCTTGGATTCATTGGTTTAAACCATAATAATCCTACCACCAATCCATGTATCTAGAAGGGAATTAGGTTCATTGGTGGTGGGAACACTGATCTAGTTTGACCTTTAGGACCCCTCTCATCGGTAAACCATTCCTTGCACTTTTGGGTGGGTGGGATCCCATGATACTCATTGATGTTGATCCTTTGATGTCTTAGATATGTGACAAGGGAATATACAACCATTCAAAACCTCTGTGTATAGTTGGTTGTGCCTTATAATAGTGTTTATTGTTCATGTTCATGTTGTATTTCTTAATTTTGTGTGAATGTCACTATGGCTCTATGATCAGGGTTTTCATGACATAAGAAAGCCATAATTTTTTCATTTTGGATACATTAGTGGACATTGGACAATTCACCAACCCTTTTTGTAATAGATACCATGTAGATATCATTTATAGATAGAGCTCAATAGAAACATTAATTCAAAAATTATATTTGAAGCCATATTGTCAAACTAGCAGAATCTACAAAAAGCTAAAGAGGTCAAAGCTCTATAGTAAGTCCATTGTACAATATAATGTAAATAAATTGCATATGATCAACATTCAAACTTTGATGATATGAATAATTACTTCTTGAAACAATACACAACTTTAAAATATAATATTTAAAAGAAGTCTATATGAAGAAGTTATAGCCCTAAACAACTGTCAAGATGAGGATTAAAGTTTTTTTGTAAGAACTAAAATTAGTAATCACTTTATAAGGAAATTTCTAGAAATAATTGCACTAAGACACTGCATGAGGAGAAAAGCACACTTTAAAAGGTTCCATATGAAAAACATAATTAAAGTGATTTATAAAAAGAAAAAAGCAAATGGAAATAGGTCTTCCAAATTTACATGTGCAATGCTAAGAATGTTCCATGCGGCAAGCTAACTACATTGTTGAATGGCAATACTAAACTAGCAAAGTTAAATATGGTAGTGGCATACCAAGATAGTGTGGCACTATGTTACATGGAAGTTTATGTGGCAATGAGGCCACATGGAAGAAGGTGGTTGGACCATGTGGGAATGAATATGTTGTGAGGTATCAAACTCTAATCTAGATATTAATCTATGATTCTGATATGCCACATAAAAAACAACGGATCATTGGTTGTGAAACACCTTGAATGGTCTTCCCTAAGGTTAAAATTGTTACTCTTTTTGCAAAGTATGTGAAAATGTTGAGGGAATCCTCATGAAATGTGTAGTCTACAACGTTTTTTGTTATTTTTCATGGCATGGAACACATTGATTACTGAAAGAAACTCAAAATGGTAAAGGATAATGCAAGTTTTAAGGGTGGTAGTTTCACGGTTATAACTATTCTATAAGAGATTCTTATCGTCAAGGGTAGAAACACTAAAGGAAATTGTTGATAGGGCATGATCCATAAGCTTACATGGATATTCCACTAGACAATCCGTCACAACAAATCTGGTAATATTATTTTTAAAATCTAAAATTCTACATTATTACAATTTTCTTAGATTTGTAGATTTTACAGTAAATAGTGCATGCATGCAAATAAAACTTATGCAGAAAATAGAGAACAGAAAAATAAAATCTTACACACACATTTTACACAATATTTTCTTTGGGAAACCATTTTGCAAGAAAAACGTTTTTGTAAGGTGAGGTCACTCCTATCATTTTCTCTTCCTGGAAATATGGTTGTGAGTATAAAGAAGTATGGTTTGTCGTCTATGATTTGATACAGTGCACAAATCCTTTCTATGTTCTCTACATCCCATCCCTCTTGGCTATTTTTTCTCAACTATGGAACAAATTCACTCGAAAGAATGAAAAGCCTCTTCCTCCTAGTGGCCTGGTTATAACACAACTTGATCGCCTACTAATGGTTAACTTTGACTATCTCAACTCTTAACAAAAGTTACAATATAGAATGTTCTAAAGTATTTTACATCATAATCACATGGCTAACCCCTTTTCCATGAATAATGGGGGTTCACGCGACATCCTCTCGAATTATGGGTCTGAAAACGAGAAAGTCACTTCAGGGTGGCATAAATTTCACATACAGAATCTGGTTGACATGTTTATTGCGTTGTTCAAAAGGTATTTGTGTGTAGAATGGAATTAAAAGGTGAAATTCTAAAGCGAAAAAGTTTTACCCAAAAAATGTCATTTGATGCCTCAAAATGCTCCTTGAAGGTTTTAGACCTCGTTTTGCCAAATTTGGTCCTGCTAGTAAAAATAATCATGTGAGCTAACGCCTCCAATTTTTCCACTCTGAATGCATCAAGAAGGATGGAAAAAAATATAATGGTGCAATCTAGATCTCACATCCCCTTTTTGGGAAGTTTTTTGTCCCCAATAGCTGTTGGCAATATATTCACTACTAAGGCGGGGGTGAATCAGTAATGATGGCCTTTACACCAATTTTAAATATTTTCCACAATCTCAAAAATCCATGGACATGCACAAAATTAGTTCATTAAAACATGTGAGTAGAAATAAACTGAAACAATAACAATCATCAGAAATAACCATGAGAAACACAAACATTCACAGACAAGAACACAAGTATTTCTAGTGGAAAACCTTTCAGGAAAAAACCACCCTATTGCTACTGCGTTGCTCAATTCTTTTATTAATCTTATAAAAAAAATTGTACATGGATTATGTTACACCCATAAGCCAAAATATGTGTCCTCCTATAATCATGTTGGCATCTATCAATTCGTAAATGTGTTTCTCTCCTGAATCTACAGACTATCATCCACTAGAAGCTCCCATGACTAACGATCGTCGCACAACTACCATTGGACTATCCAACTCCTATTAGATGGAAAAAAATCTTCCTACTACTAAATTCGGAAAAGCGTTGTCTGTACCGAATCCTTCACACCTTTACTTCCTCCATGCAAACCACATTTCATATATTTTCAAATTGGGTTCTTAACTCACTCAACATGAGCAACCCAACAACACCATCATTCTGCACATAAAATCTGAAACAAAAACTTTTCCCGGAGAGGGATTTTTCTTCTCTTTTACTCACACCAAAACAATACTCTGAAACACACCATAAGCTACCAAATATTCTCCAATCTGCAATACATAATATCTTGATTATGCATACACACTCTCTACAACACAATGTGAGTAGCTTCAGCAAATTCTACTAACTCACAAGCCTCCACAATAACATCATCTTACACTTTCACAATTGCCAACCAAAAATACTCAATGTCTTCCTTTGTTTATTAATTTTTTGTGTGTAGTCACTTAGTAAATGCTTTAGGTTATGGACCACTCAACAATCCTTTTCACATGCTTCAGATTTGGTTGAGATAGGATTCTTGACCAAATCAACCACTAACACCACTATGTTATGAAACTAGCTCACAAAAATATAGAAAAGATAGATCAATGACTTAAAACTCAGCCTCTTCAAGGGGGAAACCTCCTTTACATTACACAAATGAAAAATTCTTGGATGATACAAATGACAATACCTCCCTTCTATATATGGGAGTCTAAGGGGTCATAATATAATCGAAGCTAACATAACAATAATAATTTAAGGGCACAATAATAACAGTAGTAGGCTTCTATGGGACACAATAATAACAATATGGGGACTACATGGGCACAAAAATATAATAAGGGGGTTGCACTAATAACAATAAGGGGTTACACTAGTATTATATGGACCCAACATGCCCCTCTCCTTGAAAAATTGTTGTCCTCAATGCTTGCATTAGGGGATTTTTAAGGTCTAAAATGGGCCTCCTAAGGAAATAATAAAATAATATTTGATAATAGCATCAAATTTTAGAAGGAAAAAAAAAAAAAAAAATCAACTCTATTTTCAACTATCTCCCTATGGGTTACTCAAATTTCGAGCAGAAACACTTGTTGGGTACATAATTTGATTCCTCATCCAAATATTACCAATGTTGCATACTTTTAATGGACCCTTCTAAATGAAAATTGAGAAATACATGAAAAATGTTATTGCAATCACGTTTTTTCATGTATTTCTCATTTTTCATGTAGTAGAGTTCATTGAAAGTATGCAACATGGGTACTCTTTGGATGAGGAATCAAACTATGCATCCAATGAGTAATTCCACTCAAAATTTGAGTAAAACCTTAGGGAGATAAGTTTAAATACGAGTTGAAAAAGCAATTTTATTATTTTATTATTTTTTAATCTTTTTACTCTTTTACTCCAAAAATGGTGAATCATCCCCCATTGTTGACATCATCATCTTGAATCTTATTGGTTCTTATAAAGTTTATTTTGGTTCTACATTTTTCTTAGGAGGCCCATTTTGGACCTCAAAATTCTCCTAATGAGTAGTTCTAGATGCTTTTGTATAAAATTCTCATCCTCCCATGTAGAATCTTTAGCGGTTAAGTTCTTCCACTTGATGAGATACTCTGATATTGATCACTTTCGTCGCTATTGGGTTCTTGCTTCTGTGACTTCTTTAGGTTCCAATATGATTTTTCCTTCCTCATCAAGTCCTGACATTATTGTTTGAACTAGGAGCTTCTCACCTATAACCTTCTTTAAGCATGAAACATGGAGAACCAGGTGCACTCAGGAATATGCAGGAAGCTCCAATTTGTATGCCATATTACCAATCTTTTGTAACACCTTGTACAGACCATAATACTTTGGCAATAATTTATTATTATTCTTAGCTTGATTGGGGGACATTTGTTTGTATTGTTGTAGTCATAGAAATATCCAGTCACCTACATCAAAACTTCTTTCGTTGCGATGTTGATATGCATGTTTTTTCATTCTATTCTACGTCAAAGTGAGGTTATCCTTTAAGAGTTTGAGAACTTGTTGTTGATGCTTGATGTGATCCTCCACTACTTGAACATTATTATTTTCTTTTAAATATGATGTGATGGACAATGGATGATATCCATAAAGTTCCATAAATGGGGTCATTTTTGCTATAGTATGGAAGGAAGTAATATACGACCATTCAGCCAGAGGAAAGCACTTGACCCATTGTGTCTATTTATCAGATACAAATAAATGAAGATATCCTTCCAAACATTTGTTCACTATCACAATTTTCCCATCAAATTCAAGATGATAAGATGAGCTATGAGCTAACTGAGTACCCAAATATTCCACCTCTTGTACTCCAAAGAAGAAATTGGAGCCCTTTTTATATAATTGTTTCTCCTCCAATATTTTGAGCACCCTGTCAACATGTTAAACATGATCCTTCCAAGACCTGATGTAAATTAGTATATTATCAAAAAATACTAACACAAATTTTCTAAGTAAGGGTTTGAAAATGGAATTCATCAAACCTTGAAATGTGGAAGGTGTGTTGGTAAGGCCAAAAGGCATGAACAAAAATTCATAATGACCCTCATGAGTTCGAAATTTTGTTTTTGGAATGTATTCAATATTCATTCTGATTTGATGATATCCTGAATGAAGATCCAACTTGGTGAAGTAAATTGCTTTGTGTAATTCATCCAATAATTCATCAATGACCGAAATGGGAAATTTATCTTTAATAGAAAGTTTTTTGAGCTCCCTATAATTCGGACACATGAGCCATGATCCATCCTTATTATGTACCAATACCACTGGAGAAGAGAAAGAACTTTGACTAGGTTGAATTATACCAACCTCTAGCATTTCTGCAACCATACATTCAATTTCACTCTTTTGGGTATATGGATATTTGTAAGGCCTGATGTTTGGTGGAACACTTGTTTGAATCAAATGAATAGCATGATCATGATCACGAATAGGTGGGAGGCCTTTGGGAGTCTTAAATACCTTGGAATGATTGTCCAAAACATTTTGGAGATCTAGAGAAATAGATGATTTTGTTGTGGGTGCCTCTAGTGAACATAATTGTACCATTTTTCCCCATTGTTCTTTCTTTATAAGCTTTGTCATCCTGTTAGAGCATATTATCTTTCCTAGTTTCCTTGTGATAACCCTTAATTCAAACTCCTTTCCTTCCCAAAAAAAATTCAAGAAAGGTTCTTGAAAATTAAAAGCTATCGTACCCAAAGATTGTAGCCATTGAACTCCTAGTATAACATATGCACCATCCATTGGAATGGAAAGCATTGGACTATTCAAGACATATTCTCCCATGGATAGCTTGATATTATGGAACTTTCCAAAGAAATTTATGGTTCCTCCATTTGTAACCATTACTTGACACTATTATGCTGGATATAGGATGCAATTCAATTCCTTGGTTATCATACAATGAATAAAATTATGGGTACTACCCCAATCAATCAACACCATTACCTTTTTCTTCTTGATATTCCCTTCTATCTTGAGAATTTTAGGAGTGGTAATTCCTGTCAATACATTACAAGATATGGTCAGATTCATTTCTTCTTTCTCTAGGATTGGTTCCTGGTGTATATCCTCTTCTTTTGATGTTTATTGTTCCTTTTCTTACTCCTCTTCCCCATCTATGTACATTAATTTCTTCTCAACAAACTTATGACCTTTAGTGTATTTTCTATCACAATTGTAACAAATCCCTTTTGCTCTTTTTTCTTCCAAATTTATTGGTCTCAACCTTGTAGGTGTTGAAAGGCTAGGAGCAACAACACTTGCATCTTTATAGTTATGAGTGGTAGGCTTACTTGTTTCCATAATTTTGCTTTCAATTTTTCTTGCCAACCTGTAAGCCTTCTCCAAGGAATCAAGTTCCCAAAGGAAAACCTCATGTTGAATGTTATCCTTTAAATTCCCTATGAAGACATCAATCCTCTACTTTTCTAGAATATCATTAACCTTATATTCAAATTTTGGATGTCCTCAATGTGCTCTTCCATTGAACCCTTTTGTTTGAGATTTATCAATTGGCTAAAGAAGGTGTTTCTCTATGTATCCTCATAATGTGCTATCATTTCCTCCGTGAAAATTGGCCAGGTGACAATTGGTTTACGAGAACAAATCCCTTTATACCATAAAAATTTATTCGGTTCTAAATATAAGGATGCAATAAATACCTTTTGTAACATTTGCACATCATGTAGATCAAAATATTTCTCCATCTGTGGTATCCATGTTATGGGATCCTTGCCATAAAGCTTCCTCATATCAATCTTTGGAATATGTTGGGTCTTAAATCCAATGTTATATTCTATGAAATCATGATTAACATTTATTTTTTCTCATCATGAGTTTCCTCTACTACCTTTTCATCATTAGGAGGTCTTTCTTGTAGCAGCTTTGTCCCACCTTCCTTCAAACCTTCCATGACTTTCTTCAAATCTTCCATTACTTTCTTCAAATATGCTTCCCTACCATTGATGTTAGCTTCCATGGCACATATAAAGCTATTTATCTTAGATTTGATCAGATTCTTCAAATCCTCCGTCCAATTTTTCTTACTAGGTGTTTCTATTTTCTTGATTGGAGACATTCTTTTTCTTGCCTTTAGCATCTCGATCTTGAATCTGCTGTATCTCTGAAATTTTGGATCTCCAAGGTCTGAAATTGCAACCTGTAGTAACCCTCTGCATCCACTTTCTAATGCCACCAATCTTATTGCAATTGGATTCTCCAAGAAAGTGTTATGCCCAATATCTCAAGATGACCTTCTTATGTACTGTTTTAGTAGAGCAAACTGGTATGAAGTGTCAAGTGTTATTGTTTTGACCTTCAGACCTATAAAAACTACATAGCAAAGTAATAACCTTCCTCTTTCTGTAGCTTCTTACTAAATTTCAATCTGATGCTTAGAGAGAAATTTATGACAATGTTCCCCAGGTCACCTATTTGGGATGTAATTTAGTATCCTACAAAAACTCTAAATTCCTTGTACTGTATCACCGCAAGTATAGTGAAACAAGATCTAAAATTTGGGCCCGCGCTTCACCATGATTTCAGCTCAAATGGGTTTTAATCTCAAAGTCTGAACCTTCCTAGAAAAACAATTACAGAGAAAATTCCACAATGACTTGTTTGAGATGGAATTTTGGATCTTGCAAAAACCCTAACTTATTCATATCATATCTCCACAAATATAGTGAGACAAGATATGAAATTCAGGCTCGAGGTTCAGAATGTTTTCAACTCAAATGGGTTTTGTTTTTAGCTTTTGTAACTTTGTAGAAAAAAAGTTAGATCGAAAATTCCATGATGACCTGCTTGGAGCAATGAAACCCTAGAATCAAAAGCTCTGATACCAAATGTTATGAAACCAACTCACAAAAAGATAGAAAAGATAGATCAACTACTTAAAAATCAATATCTTTGAGGGGGGAGCCTACTTTATGTTACAAAAATGAAAAATTCTTCGATGATACAAATGACATGACCTCCTTTCTAGATATAGGAGTCTAAGGGGTCATAATATAATTAGAGCCAACATAACAATAATAATGTAAGGGCACAATAATAACAATAGTGGGGTTCTATGGGGCACAATAATAACAATATGGGCACTACATGGGCACAAAAATATAATAAGGGGGTTGTACTAATAATAATAATAAGCGGTTATACTACTAGTATATGGACCTAACACACTAGCCCTTTGATATCTTCAAACACGATCAGCTTCTAGAGGGCCCACGAAATTTTTCAACCATATGCCGAAAAATTGTGATCAATAGCATTGCCACAACACCATAATTAGCTAAGCAGCATGAAGAATGCAGATAAAAACTTGTGAAAAACATCATTCTCTCCCACAACATAGCCTCCATGTGACTGGAAGTCCTCAATCACTCCCATGAACTTGGATCCATGTGACTGGAGCTTTTCAACCACTGCCATGACTTAGCATGCATACAACTGAGGCTAAGGATAATAATTCATCAGTCAATTGTACTTAGAAACTACTCAAACTTCTTCCAGAGCTTGACAAGCCTCTGTAGGACGTCTGGAAGTCTCTGGAACCTCTGAAACACTTCACCAAATCATTGCCACATCACCAACATCATCACAAGTTGAACTAGGTTGACTAGGATGCCAACCAACAACCATACTAAACATCTGAGCCATCAAACTTATTCATAGCATATTTTACATCAATATGCAACTCGAAAACTTGTCAGGCATCCTCCATCACATGTACAACCATCTTAGTCATCCGCTGACACATGTATATCTTCTACAATCCTAAAGTATAACATCATCAATGTGGGAGACCTAATCTGGGATATCGATACCATGGAGACCTAATAAATAAGGTTACTCAACTCTAACTCCTATAAAAGCCACCAAGTTCAGTATGAAGCAACATGATCAAGAATATCACCATCATGGGAAGGCCTCCAAGCTAGTGCAACACACCATCATCCAACTCAACAACAACATAATCATGAGGATCATGACATAGGACCATCTGCACATCATCCATATGCAAGACACCTACATCCACACATACACATGCATAACAAACTCACCTGCAACCCAAAAGACTAGCTCGACATCAATTCCAACCACCCAATGCATCTGCAACACACATCAATTCAAAAAATAGCTTCTACTGACTAAGGTGAGGAATTTTTCCTCCACCTTCTCTCTCGTGTACCATTTAGCTTTGCTTGGAAGTTGTCCTTTCAACCTAATCTGACAAAGATCATGCTACCCCTATCTTGACGTTTTGGACCTCTTCTACAAAACCATATCTTATGTCAACTTTGCCTAAGCATATGGTGCCAAATCCTCCACAGAAGGTAGGACTTGTTCATCTTCCTGATCTAGCATGGAAGGCTCATAAAGCTTCAAATTTTCTACTTTCACAACTGAGTAAATGGGCATACATTGTGGTAAACTAAGTCGAGGCATTATCACCCACCTTTTACAGTATCTCAAAGGTACCACACCTCAAATCCTTTATTTTCTTACTAGGCCCCTACACCGTCTCCTTGTTCAATTGTATCTATACTTTGTCTCCCACCTTGAACAATTTATCTGTTATATTCTTATCATGGCTAGCCTTATATTTCTCCTGCGACTTTTGAAGTGTCTCTTATACCTATAGATAGATCTTCCTAACCTTTTATGCAAAATTTTTAGCCCTCAAGGAATCTCTTGTAAGATATTCCCTCACTCCTCCTTATTTCCCATATGCAATGTCCAATGGTGAAGGAGGAAAGTAACCAGAATATGTTTCAAATGGGGAATTTCTTGTAGAAATATGGACTGCTCTATTGTAATAATGTTGTATATATACCATATTTTCATCCCAAGTATTGAAATGATTTTGGGTGTATCCCTTGAGAAGATGCACCAAAGTCTTGTTGACTTATTATGTCTATCCATCTATATGTGGATGGAATGTTGTAGTCCTCTTCAACTTCGTGTCCATCTTCTCCCACAATGAAGTCCAAAATGCACTGAGAAATCTTGTATCCCTATTTGAAATGATTCTCCTTGGTATGCCAAAGTGCACCCAGAACTGTCCAAAGAATAATTTCGTTGCTTCTTTCCCATTGGTGGTGTTTTTATAGGGCATCAGAACACACATCTTGCTTAACCTGTTAACTACCATGAACATATAGTCATGTCCCTTCTTGGTTGTTGGTAAACCTCCTACAAAGTCCATGGAAATGTTTTACCAAGGACAAGTATGTACAGTAAGAGATGATATAGACCTTGTTTCCTATTTCTAGGCTTGTTGGTACAAAAAGAATTCATCCTCTTATGAATCTAGCTACCTGCTCTTGCATCTTGGGCCGATACACTTAACTCTGCAAGTTAGCCATGGACTTCCCTACACCAAAGTTTCTTGTAGCCCCTCTCTAATATGTTACAATCATTGACCTTTAGGAACATAAAGCTTATCCAACCTGTAGAGTAACCCATCTTGGAGATGGTAGTCAACTATTTTATCACCATTGTGCACATGAATGTGACTCTCCAAGTACTGATAGACCTCCTTAAAGTCCTCATCTTCTGAATATCCATCTTTGTATACATCATGGTTGAATGGATCCATGTGCATAATACACCCCACATTTGTGATATTTGGTGTGGGTGGCCTTGAAAGCATGTTGAACAATGTATTTGTGTTGTCCTTCTTGTACTTGATCGCCGAATGAAACTGCTATAAAAACCCATCCACTTGTAATGCCTAGTTTGTTGTAGCTTACTTTGGTCCTATAAGTACTATAGTGGCTAGTAATCTATGTGGACTATTGTCCCCTTTCCCACAAGATAGTGCTTCCACTTCTTTGCAGCTTGCACCAAGGTATATAGCTCCTTGTCATAGGTAGGGTAGTTAAGAACAACCCCATGAAATACTATAGAATGGTAACATACATGTCTTCCTCTCTACATTAAGACTGCTCCCATATCATACCCAGTCGCATCTGTCTCCACTTCAAAGGGCCATTACAATTTTTATAATTCCAAAACTGGTGCTTGAATGATTTTCTTCTTTATCTCCTCAAAAGCACTTTGATGACACTTTCCCCACTGAAATTTATTCGCACTTTTTTTTATGGTGTGGAGCAGTGCTACTATCATTGAAAATGAGGCTATGAATTTCCTTAAATACTATGTTTCCCCAATAAAACTCATGACCTCATAAGCATTAGTAGGCACCAGCCACTTCATGGCAGCCTCCATCTTTAAAGAATCTACCTTCAACTCTCTTACACCTATCACATATCCCAGTTACACCAAGGATTATTGTGCAAACTCACACTTCTTGAGATTCGTTAGCAGTTGGTGCTCCTTTCATATCTCCAATGCTTGTGTCAAATGTGAGATGTGCTCTTCCTAGGTAGCACTATATATTGGTATATCATCCAAATAGAAAATAACAAATGAATCTATGAAATGGCGTATCACATCATTCATTAATCTCATAAATGTATTTGGAGCATTACGCAGGCCAAATGGCATGACTAAACACTCATACAAAGCTTTCCTGCTTTTGGAGGCAATCTTCTAGGTATCTTCTTCTTTGACTCAAACCTAGTGATATACAAACTTCAAGTCTAGCTTGGTAAAGTAATTTTCTTGCTACAATTGATCCAGCATATCATCTATCCTAGGTAGGGTGTATGTGTTCTTAAGCATGATTTTGTTCAATGCATTATAATCTATACACATCTTCCAAGTCCCATCCTTCTTTGGCACAATGATGATGGGTGACCCACATGGTGATGTACTTGGTAGAATAACACCCTACCCCAACAATTGTTGCAATTGTTTATTCACCTCACTTTCTTCTATAATGGATTGCCTGTAAAACCAAATGTTTGTAAATGGGGAATCTAGCAATAGTTGGATCTCATGTTCCACCTA
The DNA here is from genome assembly GCA_000404065.3 of Pinus taeda. Taxonomy (NCBI): domain Eukaryota; kingdom Viridiplantae; phylum Streptophyta; class Pinopsida; order Pinales; family Pinaceae; genus Pinus; species Pinus taeda. The sequence goes on from APFE030010743.1 coordinate 175,022, forward strand.
CCTCTTAAGTGTTAACCCTTTAGCTGTCGTTGCTTTATCTTGAATTATAGTCGTTGGAGGTATGCTTTATCTATTTAGCATGCATAGCTTCATCTACTCCTCAACTTGTCCTGACGATGAACCACACTGGTTGTTTCAAAACGCATCGACAAAAGATATACCATGTGACTTACGCTAAAAAATTTGTCATAAACTTGATATGGATCACAGAAGCCTCAATTCAACAACCCTTTAGGTTCTCACAATACATACCTATATGTGTACAACAACTCCTCCAATCATTGTTTATGTTTCTTACTACACCCTTATAGGGATGCCTTGCCTCTTGCTAACTCTTCTACAAACTAAAATTCACTTAAAAACAATAAAGTATACTTTTTCTAGAACTTATCAATTTCTTGGCTTGGTTGGAACTTACGAGTGAAATTTTTGACTTTCCTTTATGTGTGTTTATGATGAATAATTTTCCATCATTAACGAATTGTTATTTCTTAAATATTCACATGAATATTGCATCTCACATGTAGATGTAGGGACTCCCAAACACAACTCCACATACATCAAGGGGAACTACAACTAGTTCCACTTCATCAAAAAAAGCAGCACCGATAAAAAATCTAATTTTGCATTGTTTTGTTACCTTAAGCTCTACATATTTATTTACCCATCCCACTCAATATGGGTTTGAATGATCACAAAATTTCAGCCCCAACTTCTTGACTAGATTTGCTTGATCTGAATTTGAAACTACTTGTATATGTTTAGCAAGGTATTCAATTCAGTAAACATATATGTTTAAGAGGTGTATGTCTTTTCTTCTATTTATGTGTTTTAACTTGATTTGTTTCAGTTGATATTAAACATATCTATCAGAAATATAAGGCAGCAAATAAACATCACACATAACAACAAATTTAATAAGGAGTTCACCCCAATCTCATGGGCTACGTCTCCTATGAGCTCTAGTCAACTAGACTTGGCTCTTTGGGATTATGGGTTGAATTCTTTTACAAGTTCCACACTCAACTCCAAAAGGTTACTGAATGAACCTATGGGTTTAGAAAAACCATATACATCCCTGTCATGGATGTCAACTTTGTGTGGGCAGATCTAGGCTCCCTTGGACTTGATTCCTTTAGTAGGTGCACTAAGCTTCCCTAAGCTTCTTAATGGCACAAACTCCTTTAGAATGCTTCAAATGTCTCTGAAACCTCTACTACTGTCTCCAGCACATATCTGAAATAAACAAATTACTGTTCATTTGCTCAAAATGAGCACTGCATCCCCAATCTAGGCCTTCTCCCATGGATTGCTCTAGGTTGCCTGAAACTTCTCTTCGGCATCTCGACCTTTAGAAGTCTCAAAATTCTTCTGAAAACACCTTCATTAGATTCAAAAGGTTCCTTACAGTAGAAATAGGCTTTTTTTTCACCTCAAACAGATGAACCTAGCCCAACACAACTCAATCACTGAAATGGCTCTGTTGGCCCTGAAAGCCTCCCTAAAGCTAAACAGTGAGAAGAATGCCTCAACAGGAAAAACAAGCTGTAGAAATGGATTCAGAACACTGAAATCCTTCAGTGATCTTTGCTCCACATTCAATGGCTACACACATCCCAATGAAACTCCCAAACTGATATGGCCCTAATGGCTCTTGGAACTTCCACGAAGCAAAAACACCTGCAAACAACCTCAAATAGTTGTAAAACCTGTGCCAATGGCTTCAGAAGGTCGAAGACACCCAAAATAAAAAACAAATTCGTCCAAAAAGGACTTTCCTAGCCAAAGTTATGGCTCATTTACTGAACTGCCAGTCTACCCCTCATTAAACTCCAACTAACTGAAGTTGGAGGCTAGATAGGCCCACCAAATATGGCAGGTCCACCAATTTTGGTGCTCCACCAAATCCTCTGCCATACTGATGGGCAGTTAACTGCTTGTGATTAATGGGCATGTGACCAAAAATTCAAGCGGTTTGTTTGCATGGGATTACGTGCCATGACCTTCAGGTTAACTACCCATTAAGTGTTGATTAGCCTACTTTAAACTAAAATGTGACCATGTATAACTTATCCGTTGTTAAGCGCTGGCGGGTAGGCTTGGGCCCACGATTCCGAGGCTAGGTCGTATGGCATGGGGGCTGGCCCCGTTCGGGCCCCACCCAAATGAAGTTTAAAATTCATAAACAAATTCCACCACCCTCATTCTAATTCCTTCTGTCGTGGTCCAGTGGTAAGACATATGGCTTGTGGTAAGGAGGTCGCGGGTTCAAACCACAATTCGACCAATCTTTTAAACATGCGCCCAAAGTGCTGATGTGACCTTCGCCATGTGGTGGCCTCTAGGCCTGCCACATGGCAGCCTACCATTTGTTGCCCAAAACAGAATATTCCAATGAATATTCTGTGGAATATTCTCTTTTAAATTTTTGAAAATTCAAAATTTCAATGTTATTGGGCAATTCGTCTTTTTAGAATAACTTTCTCATACGGAAACTATTTTCTGAACCATTCATGACACCGAAATCCGGAAGACGTGCTCTATCGATTCGTTTAGGTTCAAACCAGTTCTAAGCACTTTCATTTTTGACCATTTTATGACACTTGGTCCTGAGCTCCTGATCACACCTCCCAAATGAGAAGGCTTTTGGTCCCCAAAAGCTTACTAAATCTCTGAACTGAATTGTACAGCACTTGAGGAATAGAAACATCCTCTTCCATTCGGCCAGAAGAGCATACTAATGCCAAAATTTCCTACCTTGCCAAATGTTAGCATGGGGACTTTTTGCTGCATAAGCCAAGTACTTGTCAAATCCAGACCAAGCTTGTTCGCGAGACAAACAGAAAATTTGCATAAGCCAGTAATGATACTTGCTAATATATGAGCTTAAATATTCCTCTGAACATTTGGTCTTGCAACTGTCACGATGCCCATCCATGGCACCTCTGCTCCAGAAGAAGAGCTGCCTCTCAAATGAGAAGGCTTTTACCGGCTATAGCAGGTTGAATGTACTACAAATGCTCATCCCAAACTATTGGGATACTTGCTGCAAAAATTTCTCAAAATAAGTAGAAACCCATGCTGAAATTTGATCCCTCTTTGCATGCATGCTTTTCCAGCTCATGGGATTATGCACTGCTTTGCACCAATTTCCTTCCCCTACACCAAATGATACCAAATGATACCAAAGGTATCTTATGCAACAAGACAATCATCAACAACAATTTGTCCTGAAATATGCTAAACAATGGACTCAACCATCAACATAACAAGTGTGTACACAACCGACACAAGTTGACAAAACATGTGCACCACAATTGACACAAGTTGATAATCAAAGTGTGACACAATCAACAATGTAAAAGTGTGCTCACAAGCGACACTAGTTGACTATCAACAAGATACATTTACAAACACATGTATGTATCAAAAACAGTGAACTATATACAGTTCGATAAACACACCTACAACATCTATGTATAGGTGCACTTCAACTCTTCTTTTCTAAGACCAACAGGTACATCAACCCAACAAAAACACATGTGGGTGACAAGAGCTGAAATAGAGTGAGTCTCATACTCAGCTTTTTCCATCTTGCAACTTGCATTCCCTTAACAAAGAAATGCATTCAATCAAAAGACATGCAACTTTAATTGGATAAGAATTCTAACCATTTCTTACCAATCCATTTCAAAGGCTCTTCCTTTAACTACACATCGATATCAACATGTGTATCATCCTAACACATATCAATGATGGAAACTTCCTTCCTATTCTTGCCATACTCTTTCTCCAATTTATTCAACTTTCGTGGAAGCCTTGTTGGATTTAGAGTCCAACACCTTTCAGTAGTATGTCCATACTTATGGAAATAAGTGCAACACATGTTCATCTTCTTGACAGCATGATTTTCATTTTCAATGGAACTTTGGCTTCTTTCCTCCTTTCCTTCAAAAGTTTCCTATATGTGGCCATTCTTTTCCAATATCTAGAAACACTATGGTTAACCAAACCACAAAAAGAACATGCAATTATTTCCAATGCTTGTGTGGAAATTTTCCATGCTTTACATGATCAAAGGAACTGTGATGGAAAACAGATTTATACCTTTCTCTTTCACCTTCATTACCTTCATAAGGAGGTGAATTGAAAGAAGAAGAAGCTCCCTTTAGAACACTATCAATCCCTTCAATGGGTTTAGAGCTTTCACCATTTTCTTGTTCAAGTGCATGCTTATGCACACCTTCTTCCTACAAAGCATGTTTCAAACTATTGCATTCCTCAAGGATACAACCTTTACAACCTTGAGATAGAGAACCTGAAATGAAACTCCTTCTAGGAATTGTTTCAATTGCCTTCATGGCTGCTTTGGAACTTTCTCCATAAGATTGTCCACACCCAAGACCCAAATACTTAGGCCTTACCTCAACCATTATTGGCTCAACTATACCTTGTGCATGTTTTCCCAATCCTTTTCCTTCATATCCCATTTTGGACATCAACTTGGACCCTATGCCTCTGGTATGTTTCTCAAAAGAACCAACATAAACATTCTTGTAAGAATTTGAAGACAAACTAGAATTGTTTACCTCTTCTTCAAGTTGATACTTGGCTAAGGCTTCTTTGGCAACAAGGAGTTGTGTCTCCAACTCATGCATCCTTTCCATATTCATGTTTGCAATATCAAGTTGGCTTTCCATTTCTTGCAATTGGTCAGAAAGCAATTGTTTCTCTTCCCTCATGGAATTCAACTGCTCTTGAAGTCTAGAGCTCTTTCTTTCATCCTCATACATTTCTCTCACCATATTCATCATGATGAAAAATTCTTACTTCAAGCCTTCATCAAAATATCTTTTGAAGGAGGATGATTTTGAGAACTCTCTTATGGAAGTTGTCATTATAAAAATGAACAAAAGAGCTTCAGCAAAATTCAGAATCTATTAACAAATTCCTTAAACAAATGATTGCAGAGTCAAACTATTATTCAAACAACCTATTTTGCATCAAACTCCTTGTGCTTCACAGATTGTCTTGAGGTCCTTGGGGTAAGGAAAACATCTACTATTCCTTTTTGTCTTCTCCAAGACTAGTTATTTAGTGGCTATCCCCAATCTTCCTTCCAAGCTATTGTGATCAAAACTTGCAAGACAACTAAAATATCCTTGCACAAAAACAATCAAAAGAGAACTACACTCGAGATTGACTGAAAAGAGCGTTTATCTACTTTGCAATTATATAACAAGAGCATTTCGAAGGCTTCCTAGCTCTTTTCAGGCTTTGTCTATAGCTTTATTTGACTGCTTTTGATACAAAGAAGCAACAACCTTCTCTGATACCATCTTATCTGAATTTGAAACTACTTGTAAATGCTTAGCAAGGTATTCAATTCAGCAAACATACATGTTTAGGAGGTGTATGTCTTTTCTTCTGTTTATGTGTTTTAACTTGATTTTTTTCATCTGATATTAAACATATATGTCAGACATACAAGGCAGCAAATAAACATCACACATAACAACAAATTTAATAAGGAGTTCACCCAAATCTCGTGGACTACGTCTCCTATGAGCTCTAGTCAACTAGACTTGGCTCTTTGGGATTATGGGTTGAATTATTTTACAAGTTCCACACTCAAATCCAAAAGGTTACTGAATGAACCTATGGGTTTAGAAAAACAATATATATCCTTGTCATGGCTGTCAACTTTGTGCAGGCAGATCTAGGCTCCCTTGGACTTGATACCTTTAGTAGGTGCACTAAGCTTCCCTAAGCTTCTTAATGGCACAAACTCCTTCAGAATGCTTCAAATGTCTCTAAAACCTCTACTACTGTCTCCAACACATATCTGACATAAACAAATTACTATTTATTTGCTCAAAATGAGCACTGCATCCCCAATCTAGGCCTTCTCCCATGGATGGCTCTGGGCTGCCTGAAACTTCTCTTTAGCATCTCAGCCTTTAGAATCTCAAAATGCTTCTGAAAACACCTTCATTGGATTCAAAAGGTTCCTTACAGCAGAAATAGGATTTTTTTTCACCTCAAACAGATGAACCTAGCCCAGCACAGCTCAATCACTAAAATGGCCCTATTGGCCCTGAAAGCTTCCCTGAAGCTAAACAGTGAGAAGAATGCCTCAACAGGCAAAACAAAATGTATAAATGTTTTCATAGCACTGAAATCCTCCAGGAATAACCTTCGTTCCACATTCAATGGTTGCACACATCCCAATGCAACTCCCAAACTAATATGGCCCTAGTGGCTCTTGGAACTTCCATGAAGTAAAAACACCTACAAATGACCTCGGATTGCTATGAAACCTATGCCAATGGCTTCAGAAGGTCGAAGAGACCCAAAATAAATAAAAAATTCGTCCAAAAAGGACTTTCCTAGCCAAAGTTATGGCTCATTTACTGAACTTCTAGTCTACCCCTCATTAAACTCTAGCTAACTGAAGTTGGAGGCCAGATAGGCTTGCCAAATATGGCGGGTCCACCATTTTTTGCGCTCCACCAAATCCTCCGCCATACTAACGTGCAGTTAACTGCTTGTGATTAATGGGCATGTGACCAAACATTCGAGCGGTTTGTTTGCATGGGATTACATGCCATGGCCTTCAGGTTAACTACCTGTTAAGTGTTGATTAGCCCGCTTTAAACTAAAATGTGACCACGTATAACTTATCCGTTGTTAAGCGCTGGCGGGTAGGCTTGGGCCCACGGTTCCACGGCTGGGTCGTATGGCATGGGGTGTTGGCCCTTAGGGGCTGGCCCCTTTCAGGGACCGCCCAAATGAAGTTTAAACTTCATACATAAATTCTGCCACCTTCATTCCAAGTCCTTCTACCATGGTCCAGTGGCAAGACGTATGGCTTGTGGTAAGGAGGTCGTGGGCAGTGCTCAAATTTTAAGGGAAGGTCTTAATTTAATTTAGAAGGGCACACATCTAGGTCGCACTTCTATAATGAAAAGCATAAAAAAAAAAACAATTCAATTGACAATAGTAAATTATTTTCAAATTTCTTTTTGTTTTTTCACAAACTAAAAGATACCACTACTTCAAAGGCTGCATTAGTAAATGAATTACTCTTACACATGTGATTGAGAAATGTAACCCCATAAGATCATATTGCACAGGCCTTGAACTCAGCCACAATTGAACCAACTATAGGGACAAAATCATAGTTGGGAAACTACATATGAGTACAAAAAATAAACATATAGACATAATTATATCCTAATGAAATTGAAATAAAAATAAAAATACGAAGAAACAAAAATACTTATATTAAAAATATATGGAAGGTCTCATTTATAAAATTAATTCTAGCTTATAAACTTAAAATTTGACCAACTCACTATTCTATTGTCTATTAAAACTCTTTTGGAAAGCTGAGACTTCCAATATTTGCACATCTCAAATTATTGGAACTACAGTCCCTATACTTGGCTACAAAATTTATCTAAGATAGCTTCTTCTTTCAGTTATAAAACTTTGACAGTTGTGGTCCTCCAGCTTAACATATCTTGTGCGATATCCTGCAATGATTACATTCAATATGTGTCAGAAAAACTTCACACACAAACTTGAAAAATATGGTCATGCTTTCATTTACAAAAGGAAAATGGTATAAAACTAAAAAAATTCACTTACCAAAATGGTTCATTCAAGTGCTCGATAGAGTAAGACAATGATGGTAATAAAGACTAAAACTTACTAGTTCTTTCAATCTATTTTCATAGTGGAAGAGGTTTTCGAGTTTTCATCTCTTTCCATTCATCATAAATAGCATTCCAATCTACCTCATTTAGAGCATGAGGTGCACTGAGAGAGATAAACATTAACATATCCAATGTTTTTAAAGAAAGTCTTGACCTATCCTCATTTTTAATCTGATTTAATTTTGAAAAACCTCTTTCACAAATTGTTGTACTAGCTGGAATAACAAGAATTGCTTGCCATAGTTGCATTAAGCATGGAAATCCTTCAACCATTCAATTTCACCTCCACATAGATCCCATGCTCCAACATATGCTTTTTTGGGTAAGATCTATACATAGTACATATAAATTCTTCCATTTCACCCATACATTTAATGTTGTCCACAACAAGCAAGCCTCCAGCACTAAATTTTTCACATAAACATGTCAACCATCTTCATGTTTGAAATTATTTGTCATCCATATCCTCATAATAATTACGAGGACTAAAAAACTTAGCTGCATTAAAAATAGGTAAATTTTTGAACCTTGCATTTAGAGAGTCAATCACCTTCATTACAAAAGCCTTTCCCAGCGTAATGCAGTCATCTAGTGTCCCTGATATTTGTGACTTTCGCAAACTCTCAAACTTCAATTCATGTGCATGTACTATACCTTTGCAATCTGCAAACTCAAGAGTTCCTTCTTGTGTTTCATTTAATAAGGATGATGTGTCCATTGCACCTGCCCCAAATGTGCCTCTTAGAAATCACTTATGAAGCAAGCTAATAGTGATATCCAAAGTTGTTCCAATAGATGTAATGCCAACACGATCCTCTTGAAACTTTTGATTCAGATTATTTAACTCAATAAGCACATCTACAAATAAGTGGATGCAAAATTGAACTTGAAATACTGTAGCCATCTCATACATTTTTTTCTCCACTAACTCCCAGTCCCTTAACAAAGCAGGCATGAGCTTAACGAGTCTTTCCATGACTTTTCCTCTAGAAAGCCATCTAATATGATGAATTTGTAACACTTCTAGCCTTGTGATTTGAAATGACTCCATTAGCTCTTTCAATTCTCCATGTCTTTTAGTAGATTTCGCTAACCATGAATAGATCTTGTTTGCAAATTTATCAATAGCTTGCAACTCTTCAAAATAAGATGAAGCATCATTAGCTGCTAATGCTTCTTGATGAGCTATATAGTGGATATCTACTAAATGAGGGGCATGTCAATGAAGCTTAGTAGATAAACCTTCATGGGTACCCCTCATGGATGATGCTCCATCAGATCCAAATCCAACTAACTTTTTCATGGATAGATTCATGTCTGCTAAAAGAGATGTCATAACATCATACATAGACTGTGATGTTCCATCCCTAATTTGTAGCAATTGTATGAATTTTGTATCACATGGACCTCTTCCTTCATTGGTCAAATATGTAATATAAATAATCAAATGCTGCACCATAGTCCGATCAGTGCTTTCATCAACTAAAAGTGAGTAATATGGACTTTGGAAAATATCATCTTTTAATTTTTTCCAATATACCTCCTTAGCAGCTTCTAGAAAGTCTTTTCCAGATGTTGTATTTGTATATGCTGAGTATTCATCTATTAGAGGCATGTGAGGAGTGTTTTTGTACCTATTCAAGTCACAAATTGGCTTATATACTTCCAAAGGTAAATCATGTATTGAAACAAAATACATGTTCTCAATAACTGATAATTCTCTCTTTCTGAGCATCAACCATTAGTTCTACATGTTTTGTAATTGGAAGAGTACTCCGTTTACTTTCTCCCTCTACAAGTTGCAAAGAAAATTTATGAGCCTCTAATTTTGCATGGATGTTTAAAGCACTAACTTGAAGGGTTGTGCTTCCATCTTTAGCAAATGGAGTTTCCCTTTTAAATTGTACACACCATGAACATTTTATCCATTCAACACCATTAAAATCTTTTACAGCATAAGCCCATGAAAATCTCAGCTTCCATTTGGACTTGAATGTTCTTTTGTACCTCTTAGATGTTGGTTCCTCTTCAAGAAGTTCTACACTATCTCATTCATGGTCCTCATCCACATGATCATATACTTCATTTTCAGAAATATGCAGTTGATTAGAACATTGAGAGATACCAAATGCATGAGAAAGTGAAAGTTGTTTCAGATCCTTTTTGGGGCGACCAAGAGGTGGCATTTTATACCTATAATCAACAAAACAAGAAATATAAAAATATAAATTAATATAAAAATACATAATATCATTTGAAAATAAGACAATATACAACAAAATTCATATGAAAACTAATGAAAAGCAACAAATAGATCTCACACACATAGGTTTGTTGATCATTGAAAACTAAAATTAGCATTGATCTTCATGGAAGGTTATGCACATTGCCATCACCAAAATTAAATTTCTTCTATAACAAGGAATATCTCAATTTTTTTTCTATTAATTCTAATGTAGAAGGCATCATGATTCATAAGGACAACAATCACAAAATAGGGGATGCACAAAGCACACCAGCAATTGGTATTTCGAGTGGGGCAAGTCTATGCAACATGTGTCATGTATGGATAATTCTTGAGAAGAGTTCACAAACACTTCCAACTAGAGAAGAGAATTAATATGCTTCCTTTTGTCTCAAATGAAGAAATTGATCCTCGGCAGTTGAATTACACCCACCCAGAATTAGAAGGTAGAAATTGGCAAGAAAATTCAGCTATACAAGGTGATGTGGCTAGATAATAAATAATGAATAAAAATCATGCACAATTATCTCCCAACACTGCTAATACCAGATGATTAGGATAGCCATGAATATTAACATGCATGGTTCCATGATTGGTATATATGTTAACAACTACATATGGTTGAGAGTGGAGGTGGGAAACTAAAAGTCCAAATTTCAATGCTCAACAACTGTACATTTCAATGTTATGGTTCTAATTATATCATACATAAAATTATAGACATGCATGTGTGTACATTTCAATGTTAATGTTATAATTACATTTCAAATAAAATTACAAACATGAAAGAGTGTGCATTTCAATTGTTTCAAATACTCTTATTGTGTGCTTTGCTTTAGGAAAATAAAAACAACAAATGCCTCTATCTCTCTCTCTCGGTTGGTACATGCCTTTATTAGTGGAATATTTTTCTTCATCTATTTATCCTTCTTGTATACAGTAAAAAAAATGCATTGAATAATGTACAATGGTTTGGGATGTTTCAAATCATTCCATTGCATCTCAAGTCAACTTGCTATAATGAACATAATATTGACTAGTCAACACATATAAACATATTATCACATGACATTGTAAAGCCATCACTCATTCTATCTTATCAATTATTATTGTCCTATATGGATTTATATCTATTGTTTTTTGTATGTTGGATTTCTCTATAATAAATTAACATTATTCATTTCACTATTGCAAACATGTGATATTAGACGTCTCTAGGATTAGAATATAGATAGATATACTTTGATCAATGTCATTATTGTATAGGGATTTAAACAATACTTTGATTGATTGAATAACTTCCAATTTTTTTATCCTTCAAAATGCTTGTTTATATTTTTGTAAAAATAAATAAAGTGAATGAACAATAATCAATTCACTCATGAGTGTGACTTTTTTCTAGTGTAATTAAATTGCTTTGTATATCATGACCAAAAACTTGTATTTCTACTCTAAAATATAGCATTTTAAATTTCTTTTTTTAATTTAAAAGGATATAAAAAAATTTATTTTCTTACTTGTAGATTTACAAAACTGAAATCCATATTACATTTAGTAAAAAAGATGATTGACATATTGAAAAATAAAAAAACCAAAAAAATTTGTTGTTAAATCCTTTCCACTTACATCTTATTATTCTCTTTTTACTCATTAGTCTTCTATGTTCATTTCATTAACTAAACTTTTATTCTCAAAATAAGTTATTATGAGAGACAATTGATTGTAAATCACTTTACCCTTAACTTTATTGGCAATGAAATTGATAATCTGTCAATTTTTGTTCCCCTTTAATATCTTATATTGTGCTATTATTAAATCAATCTATGTATCACTTTGGTCTAGCTTCATGAATTAGAGTTTGGGATACATAATTCATTTGGGATACAATGTTAATGAAATTGATAATCTTTCAATGTTTGGTCCCTTTAAATCTCTTATATTGCGCTATTATTAAATCAATCAATTTATCGCTTTGGTCCCCGTTCACCAATTAGACTTTGGGATATTATGTTTTGGAGCATACATTCATAGTCAACACAAATGTATGAGCAAAATTAATGGCCACTCATTTGAAATTATTATTAATTCTTATAAATTGAATAAATTAAGCTTAATTGCAACTAGGAGAATGAGGTATTTTTGCATTTAAATTGAATTAACTAAATGTATGAAATGTGTGTCTAAATTAAAATAAGTATGGAAATTTTAAAGACGGAAAATTTTCTTCAAATTGAACATGGAAAATTTGAATGATGGAAAAAAATTTCCAAGTTTAAAAATGCTAGAAAATCTTATTAATCCTGAATATTAAGCTAAAAAATGTTTAGCAATATTTTTGTAAGAATACTAAAATTTTTAATTATTTTATAGTCTCTAAATTAGTATAAAATTTAGGCGAACCATTTTTAGAATAAATAGAAATTGGCAACATTGGCCCCTATAACTTTCCTTGAAAAACAAAAAAAAATCATCTATCTTTAATGTCAATATTACAATAATAAAAAAAATTTGAATACATTAAAAATATATCATAGATTCATCCTAACCTAGTCCAAAATTATATCATAGATAAATCTTAACTTAGTCCAAAACGATCACCAATATATTATTAGGCATTAAGCTAATTCTATAATATAACAAATATTCATATAAAAAAAAAATCACAAAATTAAAAAAGCCTCTGTAATTTTTTTTAAATAATTAATTTATAACCAATATTTAATAAATCTAAAATTAAACAAAACATTTACTCTCATTTACATATTTTTATTTTAACTTTATATTTTTTATTAATATATATTAATAACATAGAAAGATATATTAATAACATATTTGTAACATTCCATTAAAAAAAATTCACGTAAAATTCGGAACAAATCTTTATAAATATAAAACATTTTTATTTTTTAAATCTAATATCTCTTTAGTCCAACTTTTTCTAATTTCCTATCTAGGTATATCAATCTTATAATTGTGTGCTTTTAGACCACTAGTACATATAAAAGAAATAAGGAATAATGTTTGCACAACACATGTATATCCTATTTATTTTTACAATTTTATTTATCTTTACCATTTTTAATTTTGAAAAATACATTTCGCTGGCAAAAGGTTTAATTATACATGTTAAATTTATTAATAAATGGTTATTTTTATTTAAATTATAGTTTTTTTAGAAAACCAATCAAATTATTCATTTTTTTTCTTGTCCATAAATAAAGAAACTAACAATAAATTGACCTCTTTCTTATTTATCCAATTTTAAAATACTTCTTGAACCAAAATAAAAATAAATAAATTAGAAATTAAGAGTAAATATGATGAATAATGAGTCTGGAGTATGCCATAAAAGTGCTCCTGTTTGAGTAAGAACTGGTCTTCTTCGAACGTAAGGAAAGAGGTTAACTGCGCTTGTTTGAGTAAGAACTTGTTTTCTTTGGATGTAAGGAAAGACGTTAACGACCCCAGACCGAAAGGCATCTAGCAGGGGTGAAAGCCTACCCCCATCGGGTTATTTTAGGTGGCGTGGTTTTCCTTAAATAACTGTGATGAGTTCTTTGAGAATCGCAGCCAGACATAGCTATCCTCCCTTTTGATTTGACAACTAAATTATGATAAATTTTTCCACCTTGTATAAAATTGTATTATTTATAAAACTATATTATAATAAATACATATACCATTTATCTTGATTTTTTAAAATAGATTAAGATATAAATAACCTGACACATCCTCCTCCCTGTTAAAAAGGTTAGATTAATATTGGAATAACGTGATCCCTGTTAAAAAATTATGTTGGAGCACTTATCAACCCCTTTTTTTTGTCTGTAACATAGATGGAAAACCTATGGCATTATGGAAGTTGATTTGGATTGTATCACCAAATATTCTTGCCATGCTTAAAATCTCTAGTCCTCATTCATTATTCTCCTAGCAATAAATCGAGTCCAACTAAATCCCTAGAAACAATTTTGCGGCCTAGCACTGCAGGCTGAATATTGAGACTAAGCTTAAACTCATGACAAGATCGTATGAATACCAATGCTTGTGGGAGGAGTATTTTGGACAAGATGCTCAGTTGGGTTACTAATACTCATAGTGGTGGGAGTTGCAAACTATTTGGTCTCGAAATTTTTCGTTACACATGCACCATCATACTTTCACCGTATGTTTGTCATAGCTCTTTTGTTTAGAACTACAACTCTGTAATGCTATTTGTGATGTCTTCTTGTTCTGGTAACTCTCTATTGATATATTGTGAAAATTTTATATAATATTTCTGAGTGAAAGGAGATGAATAAATTAATGTATTTTTATAATCTCAATTTATTGGAACAGATTGAAATCACCCCTATTTAGAGATTATGCCAGATGCACGATATAGTAATTGTAAATGGCCAGTTACGAGGACCAACTACTTTGTAAGCAATGGGGACACTGTGGGATTCCACTATTCACTGGTTTGTCTTTGCTCTCATTTTTTGGACATCCTTTAATTGGAATATGGTGATTCAATCTTTGGTGAAGTTAATTTAATTCAAATTCATAATTCATGCTCTCATTTTTTGGATATCCCTTAATTGGAATATGTGATTCAATCTTTGGTCAAGTTAATTTAATTCAAATTCACAATTCAAATTCACTGGGCAGATTTTTGGAGATTCAATTTCTTATATTAATTGCACATTTCTAAAATATTTTATTCAATTCAAATTTACTATTTACCACTATTACAGATTCCTAGAATATTCACTTCAATTAAAATCTAGCATCTATTAACTTATATGCATTACAGATTCCTAGAATATGAGATTCAATTCAAATCTACCATCTCTTAAGTAAAAATGAATCTAGCCATTTGGGAAGTCCCTATTGCCTTTGATATGTGTAATCTTAGATTATGCATAAATAAGTCTTTTGTATAATTTCAATGAACAAAAATAATTTCAGCAAACAAGAATACTTTATGTTGTATATCCCTTGAAATCGACTTCTTAACTTCTCAGTATTTTAAACTTGTGGAAAAGGGTCATTCGTTGGGATGTTAACCTACCTCTTTGACTATATGAAATAAATAATGTAAGGCTGAGATTGATAGATGTTTCAATCATGGCAGGCATGGAATACACCAATTACATACGGGTTGGGCCAATGGACGCGAGTATATTACATAGTGCCCAATTCAACTGGGTGGATTACACATACAGATTCATCAATGTTGACCAGGAAGGAACCTTGTGGTGGCACGCTCATGTCTCATGGCTCCGAGCTAGGGTCCTAGGAGAAATCGTGATCTATCTGAAGAAGGGCAGTTCATATCCTTTTCCTAAACCCAAAGACAAAGCTACAATCATTTTAGGTGAGTGCAATAGGTTTATATAGTTCACAAAATCATTTTTGATGCACTTAATGTTTTTTATGGACATAGTGTAAAGTATACCGATCGGTTTGTGGGGATACTCCTCATTAGTCTCCCTTCTACATGCAGCAAAAGGAGACCTATCTACATAGCAAGAAGAGGATCATTATACGCTGGGAAGAGGAGGCCTTAACCAACCCTAGACATAGTGAAAGAGGAGTCTATATAAGTTGCCCTAGCCGCAGTCCTCAAGGTTGATGTAATCTGCAATTATGGGTGACACTTACACGCTATCAAAGGAGCCCTAACGAAGCCTACTAATCTATTGTTTAATGATGCCCTAATCCACAGTTATGATGAAGCCCTATTCGCAACGAAGGAGATTTGATCAGTAGTGAACCTATACACTGTAATAAGGACCCTAAATATGCAGTTTAGAAGGCATTCTATTTGTTGTCATCTAGCCGCAGCAAAGTAGCCATCATACAGAATGAAACTGGAATAAGTTAAGGGACGGTTTGAGCCGCCCTCTTGCAACTGTGTGAGGATGGTTCCTTCTTGTAAGGACGCCGAGTTAAAAGAAGCAGTGGGTCAACCCTGTTGCGATATCATTGGAAGATCAAGAATAATGTTTATGTTGCTATAGGAAAACTATGTGTTAGACTATAGGCCATAAGACCACACTCAAATATTTCTTATTGGTATTTGAGGGTTCAGATCTTTAGCTTAATCTAACAAGGTGTTGTGTATAATGTTGTTGAGATCTAAGGCTAATTTTGATGACTATATGATGTTGCCTAGAGAAAATGGACTATTTGTTAGATGCGGGGTAATAAGAACCACTCGTATTTCACATCTCATGTTTGTGGATGACCTCTTGTTTTCTAGAAAAATAAGTTAAGAAAAATACAAACATTCTGTAACATACTTTCCAAATTTGGGGTGGCATCTAGAATTATTATGAACAAAGATAAATTTGTTCTCTGATTACTAGTATCTTGCCTTCAAGTCACTAGCACATTTACTAACACTGATACAAGTAACTCATTCAGAAATTGGGAATATGAAAACATACCAGGAATTGGGAATCCACAAAAAAATAAAATCCAGTATGTTGGGAAGCGTGAGGAATGCGCTCATATCCAAGCATAAATTGTGCTTAAACCTTGCTTGACAGGTGTTTGCTGAATCATGAATCTATGCTCCTCTCTAGCTTAAATCATTGTCAAACCTTGCTTTAGGCAGCTTTCAGGCACAACCCAGTAAAATTACACACCCAATACATGACCCATATTGACATCTAGTGGCTCTCAATTGAAACTACCAAATGAAATGGTATCAAAGGGTAATTGTGAAATAATAATTAATAAGAACTTGGATTATATGCACAATTAGAAAAAACAACTCAAAAAGAAATTGTTGTTTTTTAAATGAGAGCAACTTAGAAACTGCCAAATGTAATGGTATGAAAAGGTAATTTTGACATAATAAGTAATAACTTCAAAGGAAATTCACAAATTCAACATTCTTAAAATTTTAATTTCAGAAAAAATGAAATCTAAAAAAATGTTGAAAATTTAACAGCCCTTCTTTAAAAAATTTAAGATATTATTCCAATTTTTTTTTAAATGACAAAAATCATATTTTAAATTTCTTTTGATGTGTAAAAATTTCTCCTTACTTCTCTGACGTGCAAGAGGCCCTTTGAAGGGCTCTGACGTGTTCAATTTTGAACATTGGTCATGGGTTCAAATCACGATTCGACCAATCTTTTAAACATGCGACCAAAGTGCTGATGTCACCTTCGCCACGTGTCGGCCTCTAAGCCTGCCATTTGTTGCCCATAACAGAATATTCCAATGAATATTCTGTGCAATATTCTCTTTTAAATTTTTTGAAAAATTCAAAATTTCAATGTTATTGGGCAATTCTTCTTTTTAGAATAACTTTCTCATACGGCGACTGTTTTCCAAACCGTTTGTAGCACCGGAATTAGGAAGATGTGCCCTATCCATTCGTTCAGGTTCAAACCAGTTCTAAGCACTTTCATTTTTGACCATTTTACGACACTTGGTCCTGAGTTCCTGATCATTGCTAAAATGAGATTCACCTGCAATCTTGAGTCAAATAGAGCATCGATATTTGTCTTCTTGACCAACTCTGCTAAAATGAGATTCACCTATAATCTTGAGTTAAATAGAGCATCGACATTTGTCTTCTTGACATAAATATTTATATGGAAGAGTTTGGTCATTTCTTTCTCTTCCTGTTGTTGAAGGCTACTCAGATTCACCTCCCTTTGACCTAATGTACAAATGATCTTCTCACCCACATCTGAGTTGATTTCAACTTGGTTACTCAAACCTTTGGCCATGGGATTCTTTTCTTATTATTTTTCTTTTTTTTCTTCGGGTTTAGCTCTATATGCGACTTCCAACATTTCTCGTTTGTATATCCATCAATGTTGTAGTGGTTGCTGGGATCTTTGCATTAGTGTTTTTTGGCTATCATCTTTTTATATTTTCCCCCTTTTTTCTTCTTATTCCCCTCCTTAGAAGTGTGTTTATTCTCCTTCTGCTCCAATCCACTTGATTGTGCTCTATTTAGGCCTATGTTCTCTAGGTATTGTGTTTGTACACAAGCCTCGTTCACTTATTTGGGCTTGAACAACATCACTTTCTCTTATAGATGGTGGTCCAAAGCCCCCAAATATTTGAGGAGTACATCTCAGTTCTTTAGGGAGATACCTAACATTATGGCCATCTTTTTGAACTCTACGGTGTACTTATGCATGCTTTGACCCTACTTTTATCTGAAGTAGTGCCACTGAATCCAATGGTCCTCTACGTACCCAATGGGATAAAACTATGACTTGATGAGGGTTTTGAAGTCTTTCGACGTAGTCACCAGAGAATCTCTCTCCAACCTTAAGGTCTTTGTGTCTCTTTCCCACCAAGTTAGTGAATGGCCCTCTAATTTCAGCCGTGAAAATGAGATCCTTTGTCCTTCCTCAATTTGATGGATGTTGAAATAAACTTCCAGTTGCTACAACGAGTGATTCAGCTTTAGAATGTCAATCTCATCATGGTATGACTTGATATTAATTTTTTCTTCCATTTTAGACATGGATTTTGATTGATTCACGACACTCAAACTGGGTTGCTATTTTCCAGTTTCTTTCCTCATTTGGTTCTTCATTTCTTTTTTATCTCCTAATCCCCCTTTTGATTTTTCCTCTGCATTTGAAACCCCATCTTCTCCAAATATCCCAAGCTTATTTCTCAGGAGGAGATTTACATTGTGATTTATATCTACAACTTGGTGTTCCAGCCACAGAAAAATCTCCTCTCCATGATCATGAGGGTCATTCACAAATTTGTTAGCCATGATTAGGGTTTTATGATTTTCGGCCCTGTCGATGTAGATCCCCTATAAATATCCACAAAATATCCAAGGAAACACAATATGATACCAATATGATCTATAAACTATTATGGATATTCCACTTGACAATTCATCCCAATAGATTTAATAATATTATATCTAAAATATAAAATTCTACACTATTATAATTTTCTTAGATTTCTAGATATTTAGATTTTACCGTAAATAGTGCATGCATGCAAATAAAACTTATGCAAAAAATAGAGAATGGAAAAATAAAATCTCTACACACATTATACACAAGATTTTCTTTGGGAAACCCTTTCGAAAGAAAAATCCAATTGAAAGGTGAGGTTGCTCCGCTCTCTTTCTCTTCCTGGAAGTATGGTTGTGAGTACAAAGAAGTATGGCCTATGGCCCATAGGCTTCTATTGTGCACAAATCATCCATGTGTACTCTACCTCCGATCCATCTTGGCCATTTTTTCTCAACTATGGAAAAAATGCACTCGAAAGAATGGAATGCTTCTTCCTCCTAGTGGCTCGGTTATAACAAAGCCTGATAGCCTACTAGTGGTTAAGTTTGATTGCCTCAATTCTTAACTAGAGTTACAATATAGATTCTTTTAGAGTTTGTTACATCATAATCATGTGGCTAGCCCATTTTCCATGAACAATGGGGGCAGATGTGGCATCCTCTGAAATTATGGTTGTGAAAACAAAAATTTCAACTTCAGAGTGGCATAACTTTTGCACATGAAATATGATTAACACGCTTCTTGTGCCATTGGAAACATCTGTATGTGTAGAATAACATGAAAAAGTTCAATGCGAAAGTGACAAATTTTTACCTCCAGAAAACATCATTTGATGCCTCAAAACACTCTTGGAAGGTTTCAAACCTTGTTTTGCCAAACTAGGTCGGTAAAAACAGTCTCGTGAGTTGATTCCTCCACTTTTTCCACTCTAAATGCATTGAGATAGATGACAGAAAATATAACGATCAAATCTAGATTAGTAATAATGATAATAAGCATGATGATTGGTAAGGAGGACAACAACATGAAAAGCTCGGGTCAAGGTACAACACATAACAAATCCAAGAGAGTGGTAGGATGATGAAAAAAATGGAGATGGAGTCAAGAGTGTTCAAGGTTGAAGGAGTTGGGTTATGATGTGTGAACACCCTAAGAGTTTTCATCCAAGTTGTGAAACATGTAATAGGAAGCTTTATTCCCGTAGGAAGTTGTAAGACCTAATCATGAGGCAAATGTGTTGCGCAGGAGCACACATAGTTGTAAGGCCTTAAGAGCTTGCTCAGACATACATGCAGTGCAAGTAGCGCATGAAGTTATCAAGATTTGGAATGGACCACTTACAGAGATATCAGGGTGACAAGTGTACTAGTATCCTCGCTTGAAGGGGGGAATGTGAAATCTCATCTGAGATGGTTTTTGAACCATGTACTCGAAAAAGATATCCTAGATAACTGGCAGATACAGCAGCTTGTTACCCATGTATTCTGGTAGATAGAAACTTTTTTATATGGACTGCAATAAAAATGAATGAGACCAAATCAATCTCCCAAAGTCAAGTGTAAAGGGGGGATTGTTAAGGTTGTTCTAATAAACTTGACTCGATCAAGTCACTGGTTCTTTTTGGCTCCAATTATAAGAGTATCCATGGCTTTTTCCATGATATTCATCTCCGATGAAGCCTATTTAAAGGATGGATAAGTCAATGCTAAATTGGGTCAGTGGCCACTAAGAACATAACAACGGTGTCTTTAGACACTACCATCTCTCTTGGTGCTATGATATCCCCACATGAGCTCTATTAATTCTACAATGATATCACTTTGTTACTTCCAATATCTCCACAAAAGATAAGTTGATAAGCCCAAACCATTCAAAGTACAAACCCCAAGGAAAATCTTGGTAGTTCTAGCCATAGTCACCTCAATGGAACCTAAATCGTTCAAAGTACAAACCCCATAGAAACTCTTGGTAGTTCTAGCCATAGTCACCTCAATGGAGCCTCACTTCACTCTAGGTTATCTCTTTTGGCACAAGGGGATTCCTTTGATAAGATTACTATATTAGTCCCTTAAACCCTTGAAATAACCTGCAGATTTAACAAAATAGAAATTTTAGTAATAGTAGATATTTATGATGGTGAATTCAAGCATATGAATACCTTGTCCTTTGGATATGGAGTTCAGACATATTAGTGACATAGCAAAGTGAATGAGGAAGATATCAAACCAGCCATTCCTGCTAGCATAACAAAAATGAAATTGCATTTACAGCCAAATAAGATGCTGCAAAAGACACA
The DNA here is from genome assembly GCA_000404065.3 of Pinus taeda. Classification (NCBI taxonomy): domain Eukaryota; kingdom Viridiplantae; phylum Streptophyta; class Pinopsida; order Pinales; family Pinaceae; genus Pinus; species Pinus taeda. The sequence continues at coordinate 196,064 of APFE030010743.1, forward strand.
CAAATACAACCATCAGCCATTCAAGTAAGTTTAAAATATCATTTAAGACATAAGCAGCAAAATGATGATAGCTTTCTATTTTAAAATATCGTTTAAGACATAAACAGCAAAATGATGATAGCTTTCTAGTGAATAACCAACCTATATAAGTTCATAATCTGATATCGTAAATAACAAGAAGAATGTCAACAACCTTTTTTTCAGCCTTTCAACGGCCACCATTAACCCACAACAACTCTAAAATATGATGCCTACCCAAGAAGGAAATAACCTAAAATGAATGATGGTGACTTTGGTGCTAATCGGCCTTAAATATTTCTACAATCAAGCTTCAAACCTGCAACTTTATCTTCTTCCCTAAACACAAGTGTCTAAACCCTAGGGTATTTCTCCACCATGAATTCACGCCATTCAAGGGAGGGGCCTGGGGGAGGCCTCCTTTTAGAGGAATTTTCCTTAAATAACCTTATCGTGCATACTTTCGAGAAAGTTACGGATCCCTATTCTCCTCGAGAGAATTCTCTAGAAGCTTATGGATCCTTCTTCGAGAAACAATAGTAAAATATACGTAAGAAATTCTAGAAGCCTCGTTGACCTAAGTAGCTACCCTTATTAGTGCTAGATCCATTGAATGAAAAAGTTTAAAAACTTTATGTGTCTTCTTACTCGTTGCACAAAGAGAGCTCACTATTCTTCTAGCATCTTCTCAAAATAGCAATAGAAATCTAAAGGTACTAGTCTCTTCCTAGAAACTTCCATGTAGAATGCTCCTGTGGAAAATGCTTGGCTGCTCCATATGGTTTTGGTGAATCTTCCTCAAAACATGCCTTTATTCTTTGCCATGTGTGAGCTATAAACTCAAAATCCATTTTAGCATGTTGAGTGATCCTCCCTTCGATCAATCAAAATAGCAGTAGAATGCCTGGATGAACCCTTCATCTTGTCTAGGGAACTGTCAGAGTGTGATGTAGCAGAACAATAGGGAGATTTCGAAAAAAACATCCCAAACTCAACCAAAAAAGGAAGCTCCATGCCCCTATTGCGAAAACTCATCAAGAAAGCATGGTAGATCAGCCCTTTGATGAAGTATTTGGTGAAAAGTCTAACTTCATAATACAAACAAGTATTGTAGACTCCAATACAAATTCAATTGAAAGGAACAGTATTCCTGATTTGGGTAGTGCCACATTACATTATTTGGTTGATCAATCTAAAGATGATGAGCAACATGGCCATGAAGAAAACCCAGAATTCGAGCCTATGTCCATTTTCAATTTCGGTAGAGATTTAGAATCCAAACTATAGGATTCAGATGAATGTTGTGTGTCCAGCTCATGGAATGGATTTTCCTTCATGTTTTCAAACGATGATCAGGTCGGGTGAAAGCCTTATTAGTTGTGAGAAGGATGAAATTTCCCTCATCCATGTAGAATCACCATACAGTGAAAGGACTGCCATCCCAGAAAATCAGCCTAATGGGCACGAGAGTGTGGAAGATGATAGTATGAATGGTTGTATTCCTGAAAATGATGAACAACATTATATATGTAGAATCACCCTACAGTGATAGGTCTGCCATCCCAGAAAAACAGCGTAATGGGCACGAGAGTGTGGAATATGATAGTATGAATGGTTGTATTCCTGAAAATGATGAACAACAGTATATAAGTTTGAGAGCCCTTGATAATAGGATCTCTGTTTATCCTAGAAGACCAACAAACCTCATATGCAAATGGAGATGTTATTATATCTCTTGAAGATAATGAAGTCGTTAATGAACAAGAAAATCCAAGTTTCAACATTGACAAGATCTTAGTTCCAAATTTTTGTTTCCACACTGTTAGAACATTCTGTGAGATTTCTAGGGACATTTTTAGCTTTCCAATGAGTTTTGAAGTTGTCGTCGACCACTGTGAATATAATATCCCCAGAAGATGCATCATACCCGGGTATGGGTATTCCACAATCCTCTGGTTTTGATCACCATGATCCCATGCAAACTGATGATACATTTTCAGGTATAGATTCGTGCACAAAATTGAGAACAAATAGGGATGAATCATCTACCGAAGAAGAATTTCTACTAGTTGTAGAGGTAGAACATGTTTTCGTTGAAGATGATAGTGTCATGAATAGATTCAGTCCCACGTCAATAGAATGAAGTTATGTTTTTCTCGAAGAGCACACAACTTTAGATTCAATCCCACGTCAACAGAATGAAGTTATGTTTTCTCGAAGAGCACAGAACCTTAGATGTAGATGGGATCAATCAACATATTAGCATGTCAGCACTTAGGCAGCTAAATTGGCAATCACCATGAAATGACTGGTTATATATCAAGATATTTAAAATTCAAACCCTTACCCGCCCACGTTTGTGGAAAAGACATATGCAGACACCTGGAAGTGTCACACCTGGAAGTGTCACACGAGTATGAAACCAGCCCCACGCAAAAAAAAATTCTAGCTGTAGAGGCAGAACATGTTCATATGCAGGCACCTGGAAGTGTCACAGGAGTATGAAACCAGCCCCACAGAAAAATAATTTTCTAGTTGTAGAGGTAGAACATGTTTTCATTGAAGATGCTAGTGTCATCAATAGATTCAGTCCCACGTCAACAGAATGAAGTTATGTTTTTCTCGAAGAGCACAGAACCTTCGATGTAGATGGGATCAATCAACATATAATTTTCTAGGTGTAGAGGTAGAACATGTTTTCATTGAAGATGCTAGTGTCATCCCACGTCTAACAGAATGAAGTTATGTTTTTCTGTAACAGAACATTAGATGTAGATGGGATCAATCAACATATTAGCATGTAAGTCTTTACAGTTTAATTGGAAGTATAAAGAAGTATCATGAAAATAATGAGGTGTTATGTATTAAGAAATTTTGTTGATATTTTCGGTTTTATTAAATTGGGCAAAAATGTCATGTAGTTGACAACAATTGGATTTGTTGCTATATTAGGTCGCAGTAGTCTATAAGGCGACTTTTTGAAAGCTTTTCTGGTGGTTTTTTCCTGTCAAAATCCGGCAGCATTTTATTGGAATCCCAAGTTTGATAGCTAGTTTATGCACAATCAAAGCGTCCCAGGGGTTTTTCAGGGTTTTTCAAGGTGTTGAATCCAAATATGCAGTTAAAAAACCATTTTAACTGCAACAAATCAAGATTTAAACTCAATTTCTTCCGGCGGATTCCGTCACCGGAATCTCCAAAAAGTCGCATTATAGACAACTCTTATTAGCTCCATTTTGTTGAGAAGAAGTTAATGCATCCTATATTTGTTGTGAGAGAATTTATGAGTAAGTTTTATTCTCTTAGCTATAAAAATATATGCCAGTACAAGATATTGATAGAATAGAGTGTGTGTGAGAAAATAAATTATTGTAATTTCCTTTTGAATAATAAGATTGCCGATGCCTAGCGCAAATTGGTTGGGTGAACCACATTAAATTTTTGTTTGATCGAAATTATCATCACCCGAAAAGGCCTGAAATTAACCTTTGCGCACTATTTGCTCCAACAATTGGTATCAGAGCATGTTGAGGAATGGGTGTGTGTGATAGAGATGCTGAAGGCGGAGTTTTTTGGCGATTGGCGCAGTTTCGGGAGAGACAGTCGTGCCAATTTTAGATAGTGAACGGGTTGGCTCGTTTTATTTCAGAACAGACGCGCCAATTGGCGCGGATCCAAGTTTAATACTCGCGCCAGAGTGCCAGTATCTTGATTGGCGCGGATCCGACGAGTTTAAGCACGCCAATTCTGTTACTCTAACCAATTTTGCTTCTAGCCCAGATCTACTTCTGTGAAGGAAGCGCCAAGTCCCTTTCGGCGCGCCAAGTGAGGATCGCTTTGGTAAAACTGCAATTTTGTTATTTATTTTATTTGTAATCTGCATTTTGTACAGCAGAGGGACTGTATGATAAGATAAAGGCAGCATAATAGAAGGCAAAGGCATTTTTTGTTAAATATTAATTTGATTTATTAACAAGTTGGAATTGGAGATGGTTTGTTTGATACAATATGGCCAAAACTCAAAGTGGTCGTTTTGAGATCGAGAAGTTCAATGGCAAAAACAACTTCGAGATCTGGAAAGTGAAGATGTATGATCTCCTTGTGCAACAAGGCGTGGCGAAGGCATTGTTGGGAAAATCCAAACAGCCTTACAACATAACAGATGATGAATGGAGCGAATTGGATGAATAGCATTGAGTGCTATTCGACTGTGTTTGGCGGATGATGTTTTGTTTAACATCATGTCGGAGAAAACATCTGCTAATTTGTGGACAAAGCTTGAGAAGTTGTACATGACAAAATCCTTAACCAGTAGGATTCTTCTGAAGCGACAGTTGTACAGTTTGCGAATGAAGGAAGGTACATCTATTACTGATCATTTGAATACCTTTAATACTCTCCTGGTGCAATTAGAAAGTATAGAAGTAAAATTTGAATCAGAAAATAAAGCTATAACTTTATTATGCTCGTTGCCCTAGTCATGGGATCATTTTGTTACTTCTATAATTCTTAGTTCATCAGAAACCCTTGAGTTTGATGATGTAGTTGCATCTTTCTTATCTGAAGAAACAAGGAAAAGGTCAAATTTAGAGACCTCTACATGAGAAGGAATGATGGTCAGAGGTTGGCCCAAAGAAAGACGCTTCAGTAGACACAACGAATCACGTTCAAAATCAAAAGGGAAGAAGAGCAAGGTAAAGTGTTGGTTTTGTGGAAAATCGGGACATTTGAAGAAGGACTATTGGAAGAGACAGCAAACTTCTAAAGAAGATTCTACGACAAAGAAAAAAGAAGCAAACACGACAGATACAGGTTCGGCATCTGGTTCAGGTATGAGTGATGAAGTGTTATTAATTAATTTGTCTAATCATGATCAACATTGGCTGTTAGATTATGGTGCATCAAATCACATGTGCATTCATAGAGAATGGTTTAAGATGTATAAATCAATTAATGATGGAGTCGTTTACATGGGAAATAATGTCACATGTAATATTGTGGGAATTGGAAGCATTCAGCTGCAAATGTTTGATGGGACAGCTAAAATTTTAACTTATGTAAGACATGTCCCTGAATTAAGGAAAAATCTAATTTCACTAGGAGCACTTGACAGTAATGGATATAAAACTGTTATTCAAGGTGGAGTAATGAAAATTTTTAAAGGTATTTTACTAGTAATGAAAGCAAAGAAGGTTGGAAATCTTTTTCAAGTAGAAGGAAGAAGAGAGTCAGATCATGTTTCTACAGTGTCTGAAAATGACAGTAGTTCTATTCGTTTATGGCATCAAAGGTTGGGCCATATGAGGGAAAGAGGTTTAAAGATTTTGTCTGATCGTAATTTATTTCCTAATCTAAAATCTGGTAAGTTAGATTTCTGCAAACATTGTCTGTTTGGGAAACAATACAAGCAGAAGTTTAAAACTGGCAAACATACTAGTAAGCGAATCCTTGATTATATCCATTCTAATGTTTGGGGTCCATCCCTTACAACCTCATACGGAGGTTCGTCATATTCTGTATCTTTTATTGATGATTTCTCTAGAAAGGTGTGGGTCTATATGTTAAAAAGGAAGTCTGATGTATTACAGTTTTCAAACAGTTTAGAGCATTAGTAGAAAACATCACTGGAATAACCATTAAATGTTTAAGAACTGACAATGGTGGTGAGTTTACTTCAAAGGAGTTTGACAATTATTGCAAGGACGTTGGGATCGAGAGACATAAGACCACTGTATATACTCCTCACCAAAATGGAGTTGTTGAACGCATGAATAGGACTCTTTTAGAGAGAGCAAGGAGTATGCTGAGTAACGCCAATTTGCAGAAGGAATTGTGGATAGAAGCAGTGGCTATAGCTTGTTATGTGATAAATCGATCACCATCAATGGCAATAGGATGCAAAATTCCTCAAGAGGTATGGAAAGGTCATCCTTGTGATTATTCTAAACTAAGAGTTTTTGGTTGTGATGCATATGCTCAAGTGCCAAAACATCAGCGTTCTAAATTAGATCCAAAATCAAAAAGATATATCTTTGTTGGATATGGTGATGGA
>APFE030010768.1:15444-28907 GCA_000404065.3 Pinus taeda
ATTATTATTTATTATTTATTATGAAGGGGAGGGATATTACATACTCTCCCACTTTAAGAAACTTTGTCCCGAAATTAAGTTGAATTATTTATTATTTTATTTACTTCATATTGCCAATACCCTCTACTGAACTAGTATAACCAGCAGGCATCGAAAGTCCCCAACCCCCCGGGAAATATCAATGAATCTTTGTCCTTTTTTCCCACTTTCGGCACCAGGCATAAGCCTGACTCGGTCTGTATCCTAGTCCAAGGCTGGCCCCAAGGCTCGTGCCTGACTCAGACCTCATCTGCCCCAAGGCAGGCATCCGGTCCGGTACTCAATGACCCCGGGCATCTCGCAAGGCTGACCCACTCCCCCCACAACTACTAAGGCGCACAGCCCCAGGCATTGAAGTCCTTTACATCCCTTCCAAAATTTGGCATCCCAATCCAATAACAGGCACCTAGCCTAGAACATTAGGCACTTGGCCTCCTCAAGATGGTCCTATAGCTCTTCAAGAGCTATCCATCAAGAGCTATACACAAGACAAAGGAACCACTAGCATATGTAGTGTTGATTGAGTTTTTTCCCCATCCCATATGGTATTACTTATTCTCCCTCGTGCGTATGGGCTTGCACGAGATCATCAAATAAACCAACCCTCTCAGCCCATTTGTGGAATCCTGTGAATCATCAGATCTCAACATGCATCCAATGCATTAACCATACCATCATAGTATCATAGGAAATAATCCACATGCCAAGTCTTGCATGTCATCATGAGAACGTTCATGTTTGTTAATCGCAATATTATGAATAATAAGGCACTGCATGCTCATGCATGTCATAGATTTGTACGAAACTATCGTATGCTTCAATTATACCATCACCACAATTATATCTAAGACATATCATGAATTCACATAAATGAACCACATGTCAATAATCCTCATATTATAGCATCATAATTCCTATGCCACGTTATGCATATCATATCCATCATGAGTATTGAACATTAAATACCTATCATCACGTAGTGAATGAGCATATACATGTAATCTGAATGGCAATTGTAATGCAAAATGAAATTTATTAGAAGATCATATTGAGAGAGTTGTGTTCTTGCAATAATAGACCAGAGAAATGCCAAGTAACTGTTATCGCTAAAGGACAATGAGAACAACAATCCAACCCAATTAGTGAATAGTATGATCAACATTGAACAGTAAAATAATGAACCGATGCTAGTGAACAATGATCATCTAAAGGTAATAAGATATCAGAGTTTACCCATTGTGAATTGGAACAGATTTCACTATTTTAGAGCACTTTCATTGGTGACAAATCTCAACTTCAATTATCCAAATACTTCAAGTGCTATGTAATTGTGTTGTAAAATGAACCAGTGGTGAGTAGTTACACCAGCATTAAAGATTTGTTACAAAAAAACATGCCAGCATACCATATCAATAATGCAATCTTTCAGAGAATTATACATCATCAATTATGGGTAGATTATCACCATCCAAGATTACAAGATTATATACTTTTCCAATGAATCGATGAGTCATAACAAAACTATATACTTTTAATTAGGTGACTCATTTAAAATTTCGCTTTGTTATATGGTTGTAATGGAGAGAACTGTTGTAGCACTTTTCTTTTTATGAAATAGAGTTTAGAAAATGATAAGAGAATGCAAGCATAAACAATTCAAGAAAATGAGATAGTGGTTTTACCATGTAATGAGATTCTAATGAGAGCCGAGAACCAAAGAATCTGTTGTCTATAATGATGCATGAGAAAACCAATGAGGAACTAATGAGTGCACCAAACTTATACCAACCAAACATTTTTAGTTGATCTTCCAAAATAAATGGTGGTACCCCTGGAATTTTAGGTCTCACTTCCATAATTTAATATCCGACTTTTGTAATGATTTGAAAGAAATAAGTTGGTTGTAGCTAGTTTAACAAGTATATCAGTGTACCAAAGCCAAATCAGTTATCAAAATGTAATGAAAAGAAAGTTGATGAACTGTAAAATAATTGATTGATATAGAGACCTTGTACGAGAAATACTATTGTAACTCAATATCAAGATTCATCCCATAAAATAAGAACCAACATACTCAATAATTATTATTATCATAGTCTAATAATAACAAAGTTAATAAGTTATTATCAGAGTTTATGAATTTAATAAGATATATTTTATCATAAATTATCAATAATCACAATACTTAAACCATAAATTACCATAAATTATCAACAATCACAATTTTGTAGTATAAAACCATGGAAAACATGAGTTAGAGGGTAATAATGATGTCAGAATAAATCTTAGAGAATTGTCTCAATGTATAATCTAAATTTGAATGTTTAAAGCTTCAGAATATTGGTGGCATTATTGTGTTAAAAAGGTACTTAAATTTTGAAAGAAAATTTATTCATCATTATATGTCACACCAATACAGATTCATGATAAAGATAAATTGAAATTTTGTGTTGTAGACTGAAATATTTAAGTATTTGTTTAAGCAATCATAACTTATGTTAGAAGAATTAAATGGACTTCTTTTAACAAAATAAATCGTTAAACAAATTTATTGAATGTATCTTGAGATTTTTATGGCCATTAAATAATTACTCTAAGGAAATTTAAGAAATCAAACCATCAAAGAAATATTCCACACCATAATAAGAAGAGACACCGCCTCCCGACCCAGAATCGGATCGGATGACTAGGAAGGTTATCCCTTCCCAAAACAAAAAATAAAATTCTTTTATTAATAAGATTGTCAGCCTGCAAGCGCACCTGCGAAGGCAACACCATATCAAAACCCTTAAATTACAATACATTTTAGCCATAATGATTTCCTGGATAAGACATAAAATTGCCTGCATGTGTACAAAAACCCAACCCCCAATCAACATTTCACATTATGCATCGTGTCGGCTTGTGAAAGTTAATCGATTGGCTTCGTATTCAGCAACGGAGGTCCCAAGGTTCATCAGTATTTTTTTCTCATTCATTTCGTTCCTCAATGTTGGCTCCTCCTTTGTATGAGATTTCCATAAAACTCTTTTAAACAGCAAACAAGACTGACCAGATTTAGTATATGCAAGATTGACCAGACACATATGCAAGATTATAATAAGGGCAATTTGCCTGAACTTGTTCAAATTTAACTTCTGATCCATAAATGAGAAGAATACAAGCTTAATCTCGAGGAGGATTTGCAGCGATTACTTCAAAATTTTAACCTTTAAACGAAGAAGAGAATAAGGAATTCCAAGATAAATCTTCACGCTTAATTTTTCATCATAATTTCAATAATTATAGCCTTAACCAAAAAATATAGGAAAAAGAATTCAAAACTGAGTCTCATTTCAATATTTTAGCCTTACTCTGAAAACACGTGAAAAGGAATTCCAAGCTAAATATTGGAATCTTGGCAGGAGCTTGCAGTAATAATCATGTTGGACTAAATTTCAAAGCGAACTTACCATAACAATCTCAAAATTGTAGGCTTAAGTGAGTGTGACTGGTGAAGCTTTAACTTATTAGGTAAAAGAAAAATAACCACGCATAAATAGTGGATAGTAAATAGTTAAATGATGAGACTTTCTCAAGTAGGGATAAAATCCATGAATTATTTTATTTAAATAATTTAATAATACCATGTTATACATGCGTTTTTCTTACTTTTTCATAAATATTGCAAGTGGGACAACATTATCACAATAAAGACATCAACTATAAAACCATTTTAATGTGTAAAGCGTCTAAATCACTCCACGCTTTTAAAAAGCCATTACCTCTTTTTACATGTCTATCAACGTTTATAGAATGACTTTGCATGTCTATGACCAGTACTTGCATGCGTTTTTTTATTTTTTTTAACCATTTCTTTAAATTAAATTGGAAAATATGATTGGTTGTTCCGTGTACTTGAGGCGGATTAAAGATTCACGTGGTCATGGGTTTGAGAGACACAATTATATATATATATATATATATATATATATTTATATATATATATTATAAACACGTGTGGACACCAAAACCAGACTGCAATCTCAATAGATACAACCACGTCTTGCCTTGCTCCATGATTTTCGAATTTGGGCATGCGCAGGTTTATGGTCAGAATGAAATCCAAAAATAACATTTAAATTTCCCAAAATATTCGTTGTAGAAAATAGGAAGCGTAAAGAAAGAGAAGACACTTATTTTAAGAATAGTTATCCTAACTAGAACCAGAAGCCACGAGAATGGAACTCTTAACCTTCACACACTCGGAATTTGGGCTTTACTTCTCATGATTTATTTTTTAAAGCTAAATTAGAAAAATAAACTTCGTCCATTCAAACATGCACGATTTGATTTTGAGTATATATAGTTATTTATTTATATATGTTACAACCCAAAAAATAAAATATGTACCTTCTGATTTTCTCGAGATAAAGGTAGATTTTATAAGAATCCCAACTTTTCAAGACAGGAAAGGAATACCTGAATGCTTTCAAGGTATCTAGCACAACTTATATTTTATTTTCAAAAGAAGATCGTGCCATCAATTTTGAATAACTTAAAGTTAATGTGAACCAAAATTCACATGATTCATTGAATATATTTCATAGATTATGGGAAAAATTGCAACTAACACTATGTTAATTAAAAACTTATTGCATGTTATTATTTGTATATATACTATATGTATTACACGTTGATGATTTCCTTTGTATTTTTTTTTATTAACGATATATGTATTTTCATATATATTAATTATATACACTATATGTATAGTGTATTTATTTTCCAAATATTATATATATATATAATTTTTATTTTCATTTTTACATCATTAAAAGAAAAATTGTTGATAAATTTAACTAAGTATTTTTCTTAAATTTTTACCTATAGGTCACACAGAGTTGAAACCTTGCTCTAATACCATATGTAACAATCCAAAGTAAATATAAAATTAATGTCCTAATTAAAATCAGAATCAACAAATAAGTACATACCTATGTTACCTGTGATCAATGTTTTCCAGGTGATAACAAGGTTTTGGGGACGACTCTCCACCCAACCGTAGGCTCAATTGTGCAATGGTTTGCTACAATTGGCCATCCCCGAACCCTCAATCAACGTACTACTGCCAGTGACTCCTAAGTCTTAGAATACCATTCTCCCAAGAGAATGAAAGATAGAATCTCGGAATGATGGAATGCAGGAATGTCTCTCATCTTCCTTGCTATCTATTAAATAGAACAAACATTGGAAAGGGAACCACATGCACACACTCCATGTGTCTACATGCAACTTTCTTTTGATTTTTAACTTTCTTGTTTTATTTCTTTACTTTTCTTTTGATTTTTAGCTTTTTTGTTTTATTTTCTTCTTTTGGATAGTTTTCTTGTTTTATTTCTATTTATTCTTATTTGAAGCTTTAGTATGGTTATTACTATTTTTATTTTTATTATTTTTATTTATTTTCTTGTATAAATTTTTAATATCATTTATTATTTATTATTTCTATTATTTATTATTAAGTGATTTATTTATTATTTTTATTATTATTTATTATTAAGGGGAGGGATATTACAGTGCTTGTCAAGTGAGCCATCAGTTTTATACTTGTTCTTGTAGACCCACTTGCAGCCAATTGGTTTGGTTCCCAATGGAGGATCAACCAACTTCCAAGTGTCATTATTTATCAAGGCATTATGCTCCTTTTGCATCGCTTCTTTCCATTCATCATGAGAAGCGACTTCTTTGAAGGAATTTGGTTCAAAATCTATAGACAAATTCAATTCACAATCATAAGAAACATCCATATCAATACGTGAATCAGAATCATGTACATCACCTCCATTTTGCCTAGTTGAATTTCTTGTAACTGTTTTTCCAACTTCATTACGATGAACACTTTCAAGTGTCTTTGTCAGCCACTTTGGGGGACCTTTCTGAGATGGTCCAGGCTGCTCCATTGATTGAGCTGGGACTGAATCAAGATTGAGTCTCCCAATTCTATCAATCACATCACTCAAAGTATCTTCAGTGGTTAGAGTTCCATGTGGGGGAGAGAGTGCTTCAGAAGAACATTCCACATATTGATCCAGTATAGGAATCCCCCCTTCAAGATGTGGAATCTAATTATCAAATTCTTGAAATGATTTTTCGTTTCTGAATCTATCCAAGCGATCAAGTTGCCACTCAACAACATTATCAACTTTGGAAGATTCAAGAAAAATTACATCTCTAGATACAACAAAATTTTTATTAACTTCATCATAGAGATGGTATGCTTTAGAGGTGTTTGAATACCCCAAGAAGATACACTTACGACTCCTTGCACCAAGTTTATTTCTATGTACTTTTGGTATCAAGGCATAACAAGTGGAACCAAAGACCCTTAGATGCTTTACCGAAGGAATGTGGCCATACCACATTTCATAAGGAGTCTTGTTTCTAATAACATTAGATGGATCTATTCTTTACATATATAGCACATAGAACTACATCAACCCAAAACATCAATTTTACATTCTTGAAAAACATCATGGAACGTACCATATTTAAGATTGTCCTATTCATTCTTTCAACTACTCCATTATGTTGGGGATTATAAGGTACAATTGTTTGATGTCTGATCCCATGTTGACAAAGATAGTTTTCAAATTCATTTGAAGTGTATTATTTTCCATTATCAATGCGAATAGAGCCAATATGAGATTGCGCATAATTTTCAATCCATGCATACAAGTTTTTGAATGTTTGAAAAGCATCATATTTGTTCTTCAATAAATAAACCCAATACATTTTGGTGTAGTCATCAATAAATATCGTCATATATTTATTTCCATTTGCAGAAGGAACAGGCGTTGGACCGCATAAATCTGAATGAATGAGTTCAAGTTTTCTATGTGCTCTAGAATGTGAATCATGGAAATACTATTTGCTATGCTTTCCTAGAATGCAAGCATCAGATTGCTTAAGTTTACTAGGAATTATAGGCAAACCAGTAACACCATTTTTCTTCAACAAGCGAAGGTTGTCATAGTTCAAGTGTCCAAACCTAGCATGCCATAATAGACTTGATGGAAATGTACCTTCATCATAATGATAATTGTGTGAGAAATTTTGTGCACGAATAGAGGTACCTTGTAGCTTGAGAAGCCTTTATTTTTCTATCCCTGTCATGACAAGTGAGTGATTTGATGCTTTTGTCACCTAAACCTTGCCATCAAACATATTAATGGAGTGTCCTTGTTGGCGGATGTGGAAAAAGGACATCAAGTTTCTCCTCAGCTGTGGGAGATATAAAACATCATGCAGAAGAAAGTCTGGAAGACCAGGCAACTTGACCCTGATTGTGCCAAACCCTGATGGCTTGAATTTTGATTTGTTTGCAAAGTATACTAATCCATCAACATTGTCAGTAAATTCTTCAAAAAAAACTCTTCTAAAAGTCATGGGGTAAGTTGTTCCTGAATCAAGTAACCAATCATTTTTCCAAGAAGCAAGTGAAGCATTAAACAAGTCTTCATTTACTCCAATATTACAATGTGCCATAACATAGTGAGCAGATTCGGGTGCTTTACCTTTCTCTTTTTCATTAGTTTTACCTTTGGGTTGATTTATTTCCTGCTCAATTCTGGCCCAAGGCAACTTGCATGTGGATGCATCATGTGATCCATCTCTATTGCAACGTATGCAATGCAAATTAGAATTTTCTCCTTTTGAGTGTCTTCCCCCCTGCCTCTAAAATTTCTTCTTCCTCTTCCTCTTCAACCACCTCTTCCTTTGGAAGAATCTTGAGCAAGATTCTACTCTCTATGTGAAAGCAACACAACCTCTTCAGAAGACTGAGGAGTTGTCTTCTTCCCAAAATTTTTCTCTCTCTCAGCAAATTTATTCACAAGGGAGTCAAAGGTAATTTCTTTGAGGTTTCCATTTGCTTGCGATGACTCAAGATAATTTCAATAAGTGGGATAAAGCGCCTTGACAAAAGCTATGAGAGGAATGTCTAGTTCAACATTAGGGACTTTGATATCATGCATAATAGACTTTACTTATGATGCAAGAGCAAGAGGATCATCATTTTGTAATTCAAGGTTGAATAATTTAATCATGAGTTGAACAAATTCAAGCATAGAGTGTGAGTCATAGAGTTCCTTCAATTTTTGTAAGACTTCGAAAGAATTTGAAAATGGAGAAATATGGCGACTCGCCTCTTCATTTACAAATGCTGCAATCAAGGCACATGCCTTGCTGTTCTTATTTTCCCAAATGGCGAATTCCTTGTCTGAGGTAGGCTTTGCTGGTTCATTGTCTCCTTCTCCAACACAAACTCCTTTCCACAGCTCATTGAAAAATGAGAGTATGTTTGATCTTCTGGGACTATTATGGATAATTCTCTTTGCAAGTGAGAACCACTCCCACAATAAATATCAATGAATGCATTTTGAAATCTGTGTACTGTAAAAAAATACTTCTTCCCCAAATAAAACATAAGAAATTTCACTTACAGTTGTAATTTTGTAAAAAAAAATCACAATTCTAATATATATATATATATATATATATATTATATATATATATATATATATTATATATATATATATATATAATATATATATATATATTATAATGTAGAGCTTTATTGGGGGAGGGGGTTATGGGGGAGGAAGTTTATGGGGGAGGTGTTACTGTGGGGACGTGTGAGTGTGAGGAAACCACAGTGGGACAATGTTAACGCATATGGAGGAGCGACGGTATTAAGGAGCGATATTAAGGTATTAAGGAGCGGTATTAAGTATACAAAGAACGCATGAGACATCAGAATTTTCCACCTGGAGGTTCATCTACGCAAATCTACATCTAAAACCCATTACAGTCTGTTCCCACACCACATATACCTCCATGTCGAATACTTTCCTTTCTCTTGATTGCCCCCGAATAACTTCAAAAAATGAAAGGTACCTGCAAAATAATTAACAAAAAAATTGCCCAAAACTCAGGTGCCAACATGATTTTTCCCATGTGTTAATTATGTCCTGGACATCTTTTCCATTTTAACCTCTCTTTCATTTTGTTGTGGCCACCTTATGCTTTTTCATTCTTGTAGTTGCATCAACCTCCAAGGAAAAGTTTTTCGGCCCTACTTAAGTATGTGGATGTGTGAGTGCCAAATCCCAATGAACCAATGGCACTTGACCTAAAGGATGGAAGTGGCATCAAGGGAATGATGAAACATGTCATGTATGAAAAGGTAACGCACACACTACTTGAGTCCAAGTCTTCAAAGTAGTGCGCTTACTATAACTCTAAGGTCATATAAGAGGTTACATTAGACAAGGGCTAAATACTAACACCCCCTAAGGCCATATAAGAGGTCACATTAGACAAGGGCTAAAGACTAACACCCCCTAAGGCCATATAAGAGGTCACATTAGACAAGGGCTAAAGACTAACACCCCTAGTAAGGTGAGAGAACAAGTTTACAATCAAGATCTATTAATTATCTAGACCACCCCTTTATCCATGTTAAAATGCAAAAACAGTAAAGTACCCATTGAGTGGTAGCCCACCTTCATTCAACAGGAATTCCATATGGGGGGGGGATGGGTTACTCACGTAGATGGTGGGGGAATATGGCATATCATCATCAATGAACAATGTGTAGGGTTATTGGTTGGTTGGTTGTCCAAGATGGAGAAAACAAATTCTCCTATAGGTTACCCAATTTGGTGGATAACATTTGGCTTTAACCTGAAGACATGCTCACCATAGAGTGCATGATCCATATGCTCAAACGAGCAGTTCATAAGAATCCCAACAATCCCTGGACTTGTGGACCTATTATATGCACACTTAGATCAAGTTGTTTGCTAGCATGTGTACAGGGTGTTGATCATCACCCTTGTATCTATATATTATAATGAATCCATACTGAAAAATAAAAAGTTATCTAAGTGCAATCTAATCTTGAATGCAACACAATATCATGAGAAATGAAATAAGTAGGATGCTCACACAATAATGCAACACACAAATGCAATGCAACTACTTATCTAAAATACATCAATTTCCATATAACATAGTAAAGCAGTTATTGTTTATTTGTGTAGCTTGGGAGGTACTCCAAGCCCTAGTATTCGAGGGTTTGAGGTCAAAGTGCCACAAGTAGGCTTGTGGGCTTAGAACCCAAGCATGGGGTTTTTCTCTCATAGATGTTTGCGCCAAAACCATGATGACTCTTTGACATGTGATGGATGAATGTGATAGCTCTCGGCGAGACAGTCCTAATACAACAAGAATCATCTAATTCCGAGTTGTCGTTGAGGAGTTATGAATTTTTGAAGGTTAATGATGGGTTTGCAAGTGTGTATGTAGGTCGGCCTAAGGTGTTTTAGGCTCATGACAGTTGGCAACCCCTCACTATGACATATTATGGAGCCCCTTTATTGGTGTATAGATAAGGTTGAAGTGAAGGCTTAACTCATCCATTTTTGTGCAACAAACACACAAGAAAGGAGATCAAATTCTCTGCCCTAACCACAACAAGGAAGAACAGGACAACGAAGTATTTGAACACTGTTTTGGGTCATTCTATGGAGGCCAAGGTATTGTTTTGAAGGTCGCATACCTATTCTTGAATGCTGAGGAAGGGAGGACTATTTTAGGGCCATTTGGAGGAGTGCAGACCCATGGAAGGGTTGTCGTAGTCAAGAGGAGGGTTGTTGTAACAAACCACAACAAAAGGAGGGAGGCCGAAGTTGTTGGTGAGGGCTAGACTACCCAAAAATTACAGCATAGGGTCTCCCCTCCTCTTAGAAGGGAATCCGCAGTAAAGGAGGGCACTTCTGGCATATTAAAGGATTGTTAGGGACTGTGGTTGGGTGCCCTAACCAATCCAGATTTGGAGTAGCCTAAGTACCCTAAAACAGTGAGATGGTACATGCTTATTGGAGCACATTGGGTGTTTGTTGGGTCAAAGAGTTTGACCAGTGCTTGGATAAGTTGATGGGCATCTTGAGGAGACCTTAGGAGTTGTTTGAGGGATCCCATGTGGACTGTTGAGAAACCTGCTAAGCAGCCAAGGTGATAGCAAGCACATTAGATTGGAAGACAAGAGGACAATAGCAAGGAGTGTTGCAGATGTTCCCTTGGTTGATGAGTTGATGGTGTCTTAGGAGAGGAAAATTTCTTGGTGCCCAGATTTGTGCAATAGATCCTCTATTGAAGAGCAAAGGGAAAATTGGTGGAGTCTATGGGAAGCCATGTGTAAGGGTCTCCTAAGTGTGGGGATGCCCTAGCTTGGTGCATATGCTACAACATGGACTTGGTCTCTTGTGGAATGTGGGAGGGCAGCATGAGAGAAGACCAAGTGTGGATGTGATTGGGAACTTATGTTCTACTGGAGGATACTGTGATAATGTCCAAGTTGGAGCCCGGTGAGCAACAACTTGATGGAAAAAGGTGGTTGTGAGAGAGGCAGTTGTTGGAGCTCAAGGGTATGATAAGCCAGGAGCAATTTGTGGAGCCTGAGACTTGTGTGTGGAGAAGGACTTCTACAGTAGATGATGGGAAATCCTCTTAGCCCGTGTTCATTGCGGGGGATCAATATATTACACTGATAGGTGGAAACCCTCCATGCCCTATGTTGGCCTTCATCAGAGCATCTCAGGAAGACCATAATGGATTGAAGTCCATGAGTAGCTGAAGAGCGGTAGTGGGTAGTTGAAAGTTATTCACAAGTGGAGTTGTGAACAACTCAACAGGAGTCTCGATGTGTTGATGCGTTGATGGACGAACGATCGAATAGTGAGCAGATTGGATAACCGAGATTTAGTGGCCAGATGGACTTGGAGCATTGATAGAAGCAGGAGTTGCAGATCGGGAGTCGAAGTACCAGGCAGGTACATGTTACGACCAAGAGGGACTAAGAGAGCATGCTACATCAGCCAAATGGTCAGAGTATCTTGTTGAGGGAAGATTGGTTGTCGATGTACTGACACCAAGCCCCATTTATGTATCTTGTACTAGTGGATGTGTGAGGGCCATTATATGTTGTTTAATATAACAAATTTGGGTTGAAAACTGTAAAAGGTTGTCTATATTCTGTGCTTGTGATTTACCGTTATTTTATTCTGATGTGCAAACTAGTTTATGGTTGAGATTCTTCGTTTGGTAGCATTTGCGATTTTAAGACTCTAACCTAGACCCAAGGTCGTGGAAATTCAACATGGTATCAGAGGATATCTAAGCTAATTTGAGGGACAGTGAATCAAAGTGTGCACAACGAAGCAACTGAGAGGGAGTTGTTGGTGTCTAGATCATGGAGCAAAGGGTTCAACTTAAGACATGAGATGTGGTCTTGATTGGCTTGGCAACGAGATTGGTTGGGAGTTCTGGTGGATCGGTGGTGAACCTGGCACACTTCAGTGTGTTGTGTGGCGGTTTGTAGATCATGGACTTCCTTTGTCTTGTCATGGATGGTTGGGACAACTCGAGGATTACTTTGGCACGGACGAGATCAGGTTGATCAAGATGGCTTCATGTGATGGAATGCATGATGGCAAGCTAGAGTCTTCACTGGATCGTGATGTTTCATATCCGAGATTGGATGGATTTGCATGAGTGGTATTTAATCCAGGAGGATGAGTACTTGTGGGACTAAGCCAATGGAGATCGTGTAGGATCAAAGGGAGTTTATCTTAAGAGGGAGCAACCCTATGGAGGTTTGGGATATTCAGGTTCGGATATAATAAGGTAGAGGCACTATCGAGATTTCTGGATTCATTCTACAGGGTATGTTGCACTTATGGATGCCAAATGGGTTAGTGTCGTCATTGGATGATGATGGTTACTTCCTATTCTTGGAAGTACCTCCCTCGCTAAGAGGTAGTATTGATTCATGTAGCTTGGGAGGTACTCTAAGCCCTAATATTCGAGGGTTGGAGGTCAAAGTGCCACAAGTAGGCTTGTGGGCTTAGAACCCAAGCCTGGGGTTTTTCACCCATAGATTTTTGGGCCAAAACTATGACGAGTCTTTGACGTGTGATGGATGAAGATGATAGCTCTCATCGAGACGATTCTAACGCAAGAAGAATCATCCGATTTCGAGTTGTCATTGAGGAGTTCTGAATTTTTGAAGGTTAATGATGGGTTTGCAAGGATGTATGTAGGTCGACCTAAGGTGTTTTAGGCTCATGATAGTTGGCAACCCCTCATTATGACGTTTTATGGAGCCCCTTTATTGGTGTATAAATAAAGGGTGAAGTGAAGTCTTAACTCATCCATTTTTGTGCAACAAACACACAAGAAAGGAACTCAGATTATATGCCCTAGCCACGGTAAGGAAGAATAGGACAACAAAGTATTTGGAGACTATTTTGGGTCATTCTGTGGAGGCCAAATAACTGTTTTGAAGGTCGCATGCATGTTCTTTTAAGTTGAGGAAGGGA
>APFE030010769.1:0-22199 GCA_000404065.3 Pinus taeda
GCCCCTAGGTCCGAGTTCATTTGCTGGTCCCACGTAGTTGACTAGCTCCACCATTAATGTACAATCAACAGCCATTTTATCTCTCCTATGCTTGCCATGCGTTGATCGCTCCATTTTCTCCAAAACCGCTTACTGTTTGAGGGCGCCTCGATCAATACCACCAATTTTTCAGAGTGTGGGTCCCGCTTGTCCTTTATCGCTTTTTTACTTTTCGCCCGGGGTTCTCCGACTCCCCACGTGTCTGAGTGCTCGGGGCTTCTCCATTTCGGCCCTCTTCGCCCAGCACATGTGCTAATTGCGCATCAAAATCCACCTCTGTTTCCTAATCCGAGCCTCCCAGGGGCTAATTTGGCTCCTGCATAGTCTCCATGGGCCTCGGCCAACGTGCTTTGACCGAGGTCCTCGTTTTTCTATGCTGGCTGTCATTGCCACTGGTTCAGGGTGTTTTTGATCGCTGTTTTGGAATTTTTAGAAGTTTGTCCTGACCTGGTACAACCATGGCTTTGTTTAATCTCTCTTTATGGATCTAATTCAAATCACTAGATCTGCCTCATCCAAGGGAAAAGAAACCCTACAAGATACACAACAGGCCTTACAGGAAGCATAAAAAGTCCTACAGGAAACTCAAAAATTGGATAAGGAAGTGAGTATGTAGCAAGAATGAAATAAGGACGACCCAGAGCTAAGGGAACCTAGTCCTCAACCTAACCTTGACTCCTACTATAGATTTATTAAAGGGGGTAGGGTCATTTCACAAAAATTTGTCACCCATTATTCTTTGAGCTTGAAAAAGAAAGAGCAAGAGCATAGATGGATTCAAATTGTTACGTCCAAGGGAGTGGAGGACACAAGTCACATGGAGGAAAAGCTCAAAGATATGGGTAGAGAACTAAGCAGCTAGAGGGACAGAGAGGCCATAATGAGAACCTAGCTGGAGGCAGAAAATGAATGGTTGAAAGGAAAACTACAAGAAAAAGAGAATCAATTGGAAACCATGGCTAGTCTATCTTTAGTGGCAACCTAGTGCAGGATGCCAGCTAATTCCTATGCATTATACCTTAAGGAACAGTGGATGCAGTTCCAAATCAAGACCCTAGCACAGAGAGGCCCTATTCCATTCCAAGATTATAGATAGTTCATTGATCTTTGTGATCAAAGGAGATTGGAGGATAGGGCTAATATGTCTAAGTTATACTTGCATAACATGGCCTTGATAGATATAAACGTATGTGACCCTAATGTAAAACTAGGGGATTTACAGTTGATGGCTTTGGTATCATGACTGAACCATCAGGAAGCAAGGGCTGTAGAAATGAAGAAGATATTGGCAAGAGAGAAAATAGAGCCTCTCATGATAAGAGTTGAGTAGTCAAATCCAATGGTTGTCATTAGCACACATAATTTAATTGCAAATGATCCTCAACTTGTACCTAGGTATCATGCTATCGAAGAGAAGGAATTACACATTTTTAGGATATGTTCGTGCTATTAGGGGATGACAGAATGCAAGCTTGCCAAAGGAGATGGAATACTTTGCCATACAGTTTGAAAATCAGAGAGTACCATTCTCCTCAAAGAATGAGAGAAGCACTAAAAAAGACACCCATGTATAAGCAAACCATCCGAAGGCTCAAAGTCAATTGGATTGGCTTGAGACTTAGTCCACCAATTCTCTTGGGGATGTTAGAAGGAAGGAAGGAAGAGGAATAAAGAAAGAAGTGGGAAGAGATAGAAAGGAAGGCAAGATTATATGCTCAAGAAGAGGAAACTACAGAAGAAGCATGGGATGTCAAAGAGGCCAATATGGGCTATCAAAGATATGGATATTGATTGAGTTGCTCAGAGGATGAGCAACACTTTTAGTAGGGGTGTGATGATGAGCCTCATCATTTGGTAATTATATGGACCTTAATTAACCTCTTAGGTTAGTCAAATCAACTCTTCTTACAATTTATTACATGTATTGATTATATTTTGTTTAATGAGATGAGTCAAAGTGATATATTATGCCTACTGAACTAATGTGCATTGAATGCAGGTTTGTGAGAGAAAATCGGGGAATTTTGGAAAGACTAAAGGATAAAAATCAAATGGGACAAGCATGAGAGATTGTAGGAGGGAAATATTCCTCATTTACTCCTCCCTCATTCAAATATTCCTCCATCAATCACATTAGCTCGGAGTACAAGCAGCTAAGTCATGAAGATCAAAAGGCAACTGAGAAAGTGACAATCAAAGAGTTAGTTTATCTCATGTTTTGGAGCTGAGCCTCCCTATATTTAAGGAATTCTTTGGGGACTTTCATCGTATAAATAAAGAGGCCTAGAGCCTCATTAGGATTCAAATTTTTGCTACAAAACACTAGTTATTTTTGAGCTCCAAACTTGTGGAAGACATTGCTATGTAATTTTCTGTTTTGATAATGAGAATGAGAGTATTCTTGATCCAGTAATAAGTTAAATAAAAGCATTGAAGCTATTGGGTTAGGTCCCAATACTAGTAGCAAAGGATCCTCTTCTTTTATCTACATGATTAGATTTCTTTCATAGATTCATGGTTAAATCGTCCTTAGAAGTATTTCATTGCAAGTAGTGTAGATTTGATTAGTTTATTTATTAGTTTTCATCCATTTGTTCTTTACTTTGGTAGTATTTTAGAAGAGATAAAGGACCATAAAAGAGCTCTCAGTAGGTTTTTTGGCCTCACTCCTTACTTCAGGGATCATGATTTAAGGAAAGGACTCCTATGAAACACCAAAAAGACAGAATTCTACTTTCTCATAGAATTTAGCTTTTTTTGTACTTAAGCCAACATTTGGTCAAGTTCCAAGAGTAGGACCTAGTCATCATTTCTTCCATCTTCAGCCTTACAGTATATCTCGTCATTGATTCCATCTTATTCTACAATTTTTCCCTCATGCATGAAGTGGACAACTAGCTCATTAAACTTTGTTTTCCTAGCTTATTGAAGTTCTCCACGTTTAAATGATTTTTGGGCAAATATCAATGTTTGATGTAGTGCGGGTGCTTCATAAGTAAAGAGAGATCTCATAGCTAGCAACATCCTTCAAACATCATCCATCCATGATAATTTCTTTCTTTCACTAACACCCTCACCAATTTCATAATTACAAGGAAACTTCTCCAAACATGTTAAGCAAATCCAACCATCTCCCAACCTTAGTTTTGAGTTCTGACTGATCCTAGGAATTTTATTGCTTCATTCCATCCACCAAACACCTTCCTTAATCCTTCCACCACCTTCATCACCCATCATTTTTCTCTCGGATGTATCCTGTATAAATACAGGGAATCCTATAGGATTTTAGGACATCCTGTAGGCTTTCTTGTAGTGGACTGCTTTGAAGTTGAATTGAAGGAAAAGCCTCTAGGAATCTAGACAAGGTCACCTAAGGGTCTCCCAAACCTTCCAACCATCCACCTGCATTCTTAATCCACCTACCACATCGCCAAAAGAGATTAGATTTCACACACTTCCATAAAAAATAAAAAAAAGAAGGATAAAGAGAAAAACATATTTATTCTACTAATTTACATGCACAATAGTAATGTTTGATGTTTTGAACTTCCATGCTTAGGATAGTAGAACTTTATACATGTGAACTTAGCATTATTTCTGAAGCATAGTCTCTTAGCAGTTAGTTAGAAAATGGTGTGATTTTAGCATTGGATTGCAGTCTTTTTCCTTATTACAGTAGCCAATATTTCTCTTAGAATAGATTTCTCTTTTCCTCCTTAGTAATCAAGCTTCTTCTAAATCCATAGAATTCTAGCTTGAAAAACCCTAGTGGTCTCTCGCCAGTTGAACAGTGACAAAAGGGTAGAACCATCACTTTTACTTGTGTATATAACATTTTCACCTCCAAGTTTGTACGAACCCCGAGTTGATAAAGTAAAGCTAGTAGCCCCAGGAGTTGCAACAGTCTTGCTACAATACTGGTGCTCATCATTTGATTTTCCTATTTTTTCATTCTATTATGTGCCAAAGTGAGGTTATCCTTTAAGAGTTGGAGAATTTGATGTTGAGGCTCGATGTGATCTTCCCTTGCTTGAACCTTAGAATTTTCTCTTAAATATGTTGTGATGGATGGTGGATGATATCCCTAAAGTGCCATAAATGGGGTCATTTTTGCTTTAGTATGGAAGGAAGTGTTATACCACCATTCAGCGAGAGCCAATCATTTGATTCACTGTGTTTGTTTATCATATACAAGTCAATGAGGATATCCTTGCAAACATTTGTTCACTATCTTAGTTTTCCAATCAAATTGAGGGTGATACAATGAGCTATGAGCTAACTGAGCACCCACACAGTAAAATAATGTTGTCCAATTTTTTTTGGTGAAAACAGGATCTCTGTCGCTTACAATAGTCTTTGGGTTTCCATGTAGCTTTTGAATTGTTTCCATAAATGCAGTAGAAATTGTACTCGATTCAAAGGGATGAGATAATGCACAAAGTTGTGCATAGTTGGTAAGTCTATCAACTAGCACCATGATGACACTCTTTCCTTTGAACTTGGGTAAACTTATGATAAAATCCATTGAAACCTCCTCCCAATGTAGACTTGGAATGGACAAAGTTTGTAATAGACCTGGGGTCTTAATTGTTTCAACTTTATTTTGTTGGCAAACCAAACATTCTGGCACAAACTTTTGAATATCAGATTTAAGGCCATACCAAAAAAAAAATCCTTCTTAACCCTGTGGTAATTTTGTAAAAGTCCCAAGTGCCCTCCTAAGGGAGAAGTGTGCAATTCCATAAGAATATTTTGTTTGAGTTTGGAATTCTTACATAGGTATAATTGATCTTTGTACCATAACAAATCCCTTTTACAGCTAAATGTATCAGATGTAATGGGGTCTTGTTGTAATTTTTGAATGAGTACCCACAATTCTTCGTCATTCTTCCATTCATCCCTTGCTTCATTTATCCAATCTTGTTGGATAATAGAAATGGCTCAAAGAAATGCTTCCACGTCCTCAGCCTTTCTTGAGAGTGCATTTGTAACAAAATTTTGCTTCCCTTTCTTGTAGATGATTTCAAAGTCATAACACAACATATTTGTGACCCACTTTTGCTTCTCTTTTGAAGATGATATTTTCTCTAAAAAGTATTTAAGATTATCATGATCTTTCTTTTACATTCAAATGTCTTCTTATTAGGTAAGATCACCATTTCTTACGTACATGTAGTATTTCCAACATTTCCTTCTCATAAATAGCTTTGTGGACATATTTTCCTTAGATTGGATGACTTTCAAAAGCAATGGGTCTTCCTTCTTGCATTAAAACAACACCAATTCCATTTTCTGAGGCATCACATTCCACAATAAAGGTTTTTGTGAAGTCTAGCATAGCTAATACCGGTGCTTGGCACATTTCCTCTTTAAGATGTTCAAGTTCTTTCGTTGCTTCTGGATTCCAAGAAAATGAATCTTTCTTCAGTAATTCTGTTAGAGGTGCTACTATTCTCCCATAATTATTAACACACTTGCTATAATACCCTATCAACCTGATAAATCCACAGAAATGATTTATGGATGTGGGGATTTCTATTCCTTAATGGCTTTAATTTTGCTAGGGTCTACCTTAACACCTTCTTGAGATACAATATGACCCAAATATTCCACCTCTTGTACTCTAAAGAAACATTTGGAGGTTTTTGCATATAATCTTTTCTCCTCCAATAGTTTGAGCACTCTATCAAGATGTTGAACATGATCCTTCCAAGAGTTGTTGTAGATTAGTATATCATCAAAAAATACTAACCCAAATTTCTTGAGGAAGGGTTTGAAAATGGAATTCATCAAACTTTGAAATGTAGAAGGTGCATTGGTAAGGCCAAAAGTCATGACCAAAAATTCATAATGACCATCATGAGTTCTAAACGTTGTTTTCGGAATGTCTTCAGTCTTCATTCTGATTTGATGATACCTTGAATGAAAGTCCAACTTGGTGAAGTTAATTGCTCCATGCAATTCATCCAATAATTCATCAATGATAGGTATGAGAAATTTATCTTTAATAGTGAGCTTGTTGAGCTCCCTATAATCCACACACATGTGCCATGATCCATCCTTCTTGTGCACCAATACTACTGGAGCAGAGAAAGAACTTTGAATAGGTTGAATTATACCAGCCTCTAGCATTTCTATAACCATATGTTCAATTTCACTCTTTCAGGCATAGGGATATATGTAAGGCCAGATGTTTGTAGGAGCACTTCTTGGAATCAAATGAATAGCATGATCATGATCACGAATAGGTGGGAGCCCTTTGGGAATCTCAAATACATTGGAAAGATTGTCCAAGAATTTTTGGAGATATGGAGAAATAGATGATTTCGATGTGGGAACCTCTAGTGAACATAATTATGAAATTACGCCACATTTTTCTTTCTTTAGAAGCTTTGTCATGTTGTTAGAGCTGATTATCTTTTCTAGTTTCCCTGTAATACCCCTTAATTCAACTTCCTTTCCTTGTTAAATTTTTTTCAAAAAAAAGTTCTTGAAAATTAAAAGCTATCGTACCCAAAGATTGTAGCCATTGGACTCCTAGTACAACATCATCACCACCCATTGGAATGAAAATAATTGGACTATTCAACACATATTATCCCATGGATAGCTTGATATTATGGCACTTTCCAAAGAAATTTATGGTTCTTCCATTTGCAATAATCACTTGACACTCTAGTGTTGTGTATACGAAGAAATTCAATTCCTTGACTATCTTACAATGAATAAAATTATGGGTACTTCTCAAATTAATCAACACTATTAACTTTTTCTTCTTGATATGTCCTTCTATATTGATAGTTTCAGGAGTGATTATTCCGGCCAATGCATTGCAAGATATGGTCGGATTAATTTCTTCTTTCTATAGGCTTTCTTCTTGATGTCTATCCTCTTCTTTTAATGTTTCTTATTCCTTTTCTTCTTCCCCTTCACAATCTATGTAAAATAATTTCTTCTTAGCACACTTATGACCTTTACTATATTTTCTATGACAACTATAACACAACTCTTTTACTCTTTTTCCTTCCAATTGTTTTGGTGTCAACCTTATAGGTTGTGGAAGGCTAGGGGCAACAAAACTTCCATATTTATTGTTGTGATTTGTAGGCTTCCTTGTTGCCATAATTTTTCTTCCCAACCTGAATGTTTTCTCTAATGATTCATGTTCCCAAATGTGAACCTCATGTTGGATGTTATCCTTTAATTTCCCTATGAACACATCAATCATGTGCTCCTCCAGAATATCTTTCACCCTTATATTCAATTTTTGGAAGTCCTCAATGTGCTCCATCATTGAACCTTTTTGTTTGAGATTTATCAATTGGCTAAAAAAGGTGTTGCTTTTTGTATCCTCATAATGTGCTATCATTTCTTCCATAAAAATTTCCCAAGTGACAATTTGTTTACGAGAGCAAGGCCATCGATACCATCCAAACTAATTGGGTTCCAAATATAGAGTTGCAATGTTTACCTTTTGTGTGTTTTGAACATTATGGAGATCGAAATATTACTCCATCTGTAGTACCCATGTTATAGAATCCTTGCCATCAAAATTCCTCATATCGATCTTTGGAATATGGTGGGTCTTTATTCCAATATTAGAGTCTATGAAATCATGATTAAAATTTATTTTCTTCTCATCATGAGTTTCCTTTACTACCCTTTCACCATTAGTGAGCATTTCTTGTAGCAACTTTGTAAAATCTATCTTCAAATCTTCCATGTTGCCTTTAAGTTTTGCTTCTATACCATCCATTTTAGCTTCCATGCCATCCATCTTAACTTCCATGCCATTCATATTAGCTTCCAATATATTCATCCTAGCTTCCACAACATTCTTTAAACCATCCATCTTAGCTTCCACACCTTTCTTTAAACCATCCATCTCAGCTTCTGTTAGTTTTTGTGAGGGTGAAATTTATTGAACTTGGTCACATAATTTTGTTATATCATGTTGCATTTCTTCCTCTTCTTCATGAGTCATGCTAGATATTTTAGGTTTCCTACTAGGTGTTTCCATTTTATTTCTTCGGGCAATCAATTAATGATAATTATGCTTCATTATGTCCTTTGAATTCCTTCAAACTAATTTTTCAAACCAAACTTATGTAGAGTTTTAAAAAAACTACACATGTTTTTTGGATTTGTAGGAGCTCGATATTGAATCTATTATATCTCCGTAATTGCGGATCTCCAACACCGAAAGTTTGATTAAGATCAGATTCTCCAAGAAAGAGTTATTCAAAATCGTTGATGATGACCTAATTATAGACTGGTTCAATAGGGTGAATTTGTACAAAGTGCCACATGTCATTATTTCGGCCTTCAAACCTAAAACTGATAAAAAGAAAACTATAGTCCATTATCGTTTTGTACCTATTTACGAAATTTCAATACGATGCTCAGGGAGAAAGTTATGACACTTTTCCCCAGGTCACCTGTTTGAGATATAATTCGGGAGCCTACAAAAATCCTAACTTCCTTGGATCATATCTCAAAAAATATACCGATACAAGATCTAAAATTCGTACTCAACGTTCATCAAGATTGTGGCTCAAATAGGTTTTAATTCTAGCTTCAAAAATGTTGTAGAAACAATGTTATAGCGAAAATTCCATGATGGCTTGTTTGAAGCAGCGAAACCTAGAATCCAAAGATTTGATTCCAATTGTTGCGCAACCAGCTCACAAAATAGAAGAGAAGGTAGAGAAACGACTTCAAAATAAGCCTACTTGAGGGGGAAACCTCCTTTACATTACAAAAATGAACAATTCTTGGGTGATACAAATGACAAAATATATTTTCTATATATAGGATTTTAAGGGGTCAGAATATAGTCAAAGATGACATAACAATAATAATGTAAGGGCACAATAATAAAAATAGTGGGCTTCTATGGGGCACAATAATTACAATATGGAGAAACAATGGGTATAGAAATAAAAATAAGGGGCTACAATGATAATAATAATAAGGGAATACACTAGTATTATAGGGGCCTAACAACTCTTTTGCCTATCTTGTGTTGCCTTCAGATTCTTCTTGATCACTTGCATCTCCTATTCCATGTCTACCAACATATCTAGTCCAATCAATACTCTGCTATCCAGATCACTCCAACTAATGGGATTGTTACAACTCCGTTAATGAAATACCTCAAAAGGACTCATCCTTAATGAATCCTGATAACCGTTGTTGTATGCGAACTCAACCAAAGGGAGATACTCTTCCCACTTCCTTTACTAATCCATTACATACATTCTCAACATGTCCTCTAATATCCTATTGGCCCTCTCTATATTTCCATCTGTATGTGGATGATAAGTTGTGTTTAAGGCCAACTCTGTGCCGAAATATACAAATAACTCCTCCCAAAACTTGGATGTAAAATTCACATCCCTGTTTGACACAATATTCTTCGGGTCACAATGTAGTCTAACCACATCTCTAATGAATATATGTGCCACATCACTAGCTAAGAATGTAGACTTTACTCTAAGAAAATGTGAAACCTTTCTTAACCTATCCACAATTACCATGATCGAATCATGTTGTTTCACTATCTTCGGCAACCCTGTGATCAAATCCATCGAAATGACCTCCCATTTCGATTTTGGAATCATGATTGGTTGCAGCAGTCCACCTCGATGCATACACTCTTATTTCACTCACTGATAATCAAAACATATAGCTGCAAACTCTGTTACATCCCTCTTCAAGTTTGGCCAGTATTAAGATCTCTTCACTTACGTCAATGTTTTCTGGTAACCCGAGTGACCTGAATAAGATTTTGCGTGAAGATCCCTCAAGATCACCTTCTTGAGATCACTGTCATCCGACACATATATCCTATCTCAGAAGCTGACTAATCCATCTGCTACAAGAAAATAGTCCAAGTCCTGTGCACCTTCACTTGCACATGTACATATACTTGTACTATCACCTGTACCTATCCCTGTACCTGTACTTTGTTCCAATGTGTGCACAATCTCTGTATATTTGAAATCCTATTGTCTTTCTCGCAAGATCCTGTCTTGTAAATTTGTCCCATAAGAGATCATAACTACCAAGTGATGTATCTATATCCGTCTACTAAGAGAATCTACCACTCTTTTCTCCATGCCTTTGATGTACTTTATCTTGAAATCAAACGCACTAATCATGGCCAACTGTCTAGCCTTCCTGGCAGTAAGATTCAATTAGTCAAAAAAATATCTCAACCCAATGTGATCACTCATAAGCACAAAACTCTTGCCAAGAAGATAGTTCCTCCACATCTTCAATGCACATATAATCGTTACTAACTCGAGATCATGCGTGGGATAGTTCTGCTCATGCTCATTCAGTTTCTTCGACTCATAACAGATCACCTGTCCATCCTACATAAAAACTCTACCATGTCCTCTCTTGCAAGCATCTATACATACTAGAAGCTCTTTTTCCTGATTTGCAATCTGTAATATAGGTGCATGTGTCAATAGTTGCTTAAGCTTCTCAAAGGTAGCCTCACACTGCTTAGTCCATTCAAACTTCTTACCTTTCCTCTACAATGATGTGATAGGATAAGAAATCTGCGTGAAGTTCTCGATGAAACTCCAATAGTAGCCTTCCAAACCCATGAAATATCTCACCTCATCCACATTTTTAGGAGCTACCCACTCCATTATGGCCCTTATCTTCTTTGGATCCACTCCAATTCACTCCTTAGGAACAACATGTCCCAAGTTGTGTACCTCAATCTGAAAGAAACTACATTTGTTGAGCTTAGCATATAATGCACTCTCAACAACCTCAACACTGCTGCTAAGTGCCCAGAATTCTCTTCCTCATTTTTAGAATATACCAATATATCATCAATGAACACATTGATAAACTTATCCAAATATGGATGCAACACACTATTCATCAAACACATAAATGTAGCTAGAGAATTAGTTAAGAAAAATGGAACAACAACAAAATCATAATTCCCATACCTGGTTCTGAATGCAATCTTGTATATGTACTCCTCTTTGATGCGTACTTGATGGTATTCAGATCTGAATTCAATCATCGAGAACATTGTTGCTCCCTTCAATTGATCGAACAAGTTATCAATTTAGCAAATGAAGACAATCCCCACAAATCGGGTGTCTCGATCAGATATAATAGAAGTGGGTAATCCAAAATCAACCCATACATGTTCAAAGAATAATTTTACAGTTTGTTCAGCTGTACTCCGTTTATTACAAGGTATCAAAATACACATTTTGCTGAACCTATCCACAACCACATATAGATAATCATGACCTTTTCTAGACTTGGGTAGTCCTCCAACAAAATCTATGGATATACTTTACCAAGGGTGAGAAGGAACTGGTAAAGGAGTGTACAAGCCTAGTTTTCTATTGATGGGCTTGCTTTTAGCACACATAGTACACCCTCTTACATATCTAGAAAGTGTCTCATTCATTTTCGGCCAATAAAAAAATCTTTGCATCTGTGCAACTGTTTTAATTACCCCAAAGTGACTTGATATCAGAGAAGTGTGTGCCTCTCTAATTATCTTTACTCTCTCTGTTTGTGGAATGCAGAGTTTCCCACAATGATATAAGAGTCGATCCTTCACATGATAGTCCAATTCTTCTACCTTTTTGCCTTGACTCAAAGTTTCATGTACATCTTTAAAGTCTATATCTTGAGCATATTGTTCAATGTAGCTTTCATGTAGTACAGAATTATGCTTAAGTATAGTTGATGCATTTATAATGGGTCTAGATAACATGTCTGCAACTTTGTTGTGTATGCCCTTTTTATATCTAATGACTAAATGAAACTGTTGAAGAAAACCCATCCATTTGTAATGTCTCGATTGCTGCAACTTAGTTTGGGAGTGTAGATATTGAAGTGGTTGATGATCAGTATGTATTACTATCTCTTTGCCCATTAAGTATGTTTCCACTTTTTCACACTCTGAACTAATGCATACAATTCTTTATCATATGTAGGATAGTTAACTACTGCCGGATTAAAAGTCTCAGAATGATAACATATGGGTTTACTGTGATGTGACAACACTGCTCCCATGGCATAGTCACTAGCATCTGTTTGGATCTCGAATGGTCTTTGTTGATCAGATAGTGCTAGTACAGACTTTGTACTAATCTTTTCTTTCAAGGTGTGGAAGGCTTTCTCATGTTTGCCTCCCCACTGAAACACCTTGTTCAATCCTATCAAAGCATGTAAGGGATTTGCAATTGAGGAAAAGTTAGAAATGAACTTGCTTCAATATTGTGCTACTCCTAAGAAGCTTCTCACTTCTATAGAAGACTTGGGTTTAGGCCAATTTACAATGATTGCCACTTTAGAGGGATCTATTGTCAATTCACCACCCGTACTATATGGCCCAAATAATTTAGAGATGTTTTGCCAAACTCACATTTGGAGAGTTTAACATAAAAAATTTCTCTTTTCAAAACATCTAATGTCTTCTTAGCATGCTTTAAGTGTTCTTCCCACGTTTGATTTAGCAAATGAAGACAAGGCCGAAACAAGCACTCAAAGGAA
Source organism: Pinus taeda (assembly GCA_000404065.3). Classification (NCBI taxonomy): domain Eukaryota; kingdom Viridiplantae; phylum Streptophyta; class Pinopsida; order Pinales; family Pinaceae; genus Pinus; species Pinus taeda. The sequence continues at coordinate 12,586 of APFE030010769.1, forward strand.
AAAAGGAGGGTGATAGGCTTAGGTTTCTTGTTGAAGCTTCCTTGGATAACCCAGACACTTGATGGTGGTGTTCTCCACAATTTGGAGTAAGTTTTGAAGAATTTTTTCTTTTTAAAGAATTTTGCAAGTTTTGACTTAGTAAAATTGACTCTATGTGCCGCACCACTGGCACGATGCTTTTCCTAGGGACATCTAAAGAGTAAATGGTTAGCATTTTTGGATTCACAATGATGAGTACATGCACCTTGTTCATTTTCTAAGCTTTTGGAGCACTATTGGTCAACCAAAAGGTCAAAAAACACTCAAAAAATGACCTTACTACCTTCTTTTTGAGCCATAGAAGAAGTCTTGGGAGAATCATTTTTTATGTGGTCAAATAAACTAAAAATAGGAAAATAAAGGAAGATTTTGAAAGTAGATAGGATAGGTTGTCCAATGAGCTACCGTGAACTCAATTTGGACACTAGGAAGACCTCCAAAATGGTCCTGCAAAAAGCATTGCACATAGAGCTTTGGCGCTGCGCAAAGGGCAATTTTATCTTGAAATTTTAACTTCACTGTGACATGACTGTAATTTTGAGTTTCTTCTCATGGATGATTTTTTATTGATGTAAATGGTAACTAGGCATGTAAATATGATGGATAATAGTTACTAGAAGGTATATTCATTAGATCAAAAGTTATCTTAAGGACAAGTGAATTACTTTCCTCCTTTTTAGAGGTAAGTTGTCAGTTTGCCTAGATTCTAGTTTCTTGTTCAATTTTTTATGGATTAGTTCCTCATCCTAGGGATTCGACCCCTAAGGATGGAAGGAGGTTGAATCAATGTCTATATATTCTTATTCTTTTTCATTGTAAAGGTTCAGACTCAGTTGGATGCTTATGCTTTGAGTAGACATCATTTCGTATCAATTTTTAGCAGGAGATTAATGAAAATTTGCAGCTATTTCTTTGGGATCCATGTGGTATGTTGTTCATTTCATTTTTCTACAATGTGATCATAAGTTAAAATGTTTTTGGTACTTCATCAATCATTTCATTGATTTTAAGTGGATGTTTCAAGTTGATAGGCAAAACCCATAATATTTATGCTCTGTTTTGGGAAAATATTCACAGTCTATGTTTTCTTCAGTTTAGGAAGAATCCATGTTGCTTAGATTCTCTTTCTATCTCCTCACATGTCTTGAATCACCTCACCCATCAAGCCCTAGAGTGATGATCCTTGTGCCTACCTTGCCCCATCGAACACCCTGTAATTTTGACCTAATTTCCTTGCCCTAACTATTTGGCTCCTCCTGATCCAGCAAAACCCTTCAAAATCACATCAAACCTTCTGCTACTATACCTAGTCTAATATCATTTTCTATATCTTGTCAATTTGGTTGAGATCCTTATGGAGAGAGCCCTCTCCTGGTATTTTAGGGCTAGCTACTGGGCTAAGTGTGATTTGTGGTTACCCTGGCATTACCTTCCTTTAGCCTGAGGTTTAATCCAGGTGTTAACAATTTGTTTGATGCATGAAAAGATATGTTGTTGTGCTCCAAAAGATCTATATGACTTTTATGAATGTGGATTGAGGATCTTCCTACTAAGGAAAAAGAAAGTTGACTTTGATGAGATCAAGGGGATGAGTTCTATAGAACAATATGATGTTGTTGATGATTCATGCTTAGTCACAAGCTGACGATATAACATTACTTCTTAATAATGTTCATGGTGCTCCTGTGAGATGCTTATGGTACAAATCCTATATGATATATAATTATTTCTGAAGACTATCTTCATCTTACTACCTCACTATTGATGTATTTGGTCTTGGTTATAAATGTCATATATTTGATTTGATGTAAAGGTCATGTAAATACCTGATGTAATCATTGTAGAAATCATTCATGTATGGACTACTGTGGTCAACTCATGTAATCCCATAATTTTGGGCATGTGATGTAATGTTGAGTCACATATTTAACCCCACTATGTTAGGTGATCAATGCAAGCATGAGTAATTGGTGATAGGAAAGGTCATGTCTAGTTAATTCATAGAGTCATCTACTTCTTTATATATCTTTAGAAAATTCATCATGTTCTTAGGGGGAGCATGGTCAGTATTCAGTGGTCACACTCAAGATATAAAATCTACAACACTCATATCAACAAAGGGTAAGAAGTCTTCATTCAACATTAGTCAACCCTTTTCCCTTGATGTTAAAGAGGGATACAAGCTTGGTGTTTGGAGAATGCTTGGTATATATACAAATGTGTTTACAAGTATTAAATGGTGGTGGTGACAAAACACTAAAGTCGTTTCCATCATGTCGAGAGGAGGATATTGTTGGCATTATGTAACATTTGTTGTCCTTTATGGAAATATACTTAATGAAGATGTTAACATGATGGGAGTAGGATGAGTACAAATGTGACAAAGATATTAGGAAAAGAAATATCGGACAAAAATAGAGGAATGATAAAGGTGAATTTTGAGGAAGTATACACATGTTATGGGAAGCAAAGCCACATACATATGCAGGTATGTTGAAAAAAAGTCATGTACAGTTTATGCACCATGGTATTCTAAATACACTTGGTCTTTTCCATGGTATTGGCCCATAGTAATGAGTGTGGAAATAGATATTTGATCCCATCCAGGAATACCATTAACATAACTAAGGGTTTGACCCATGGTATTGGCTAAGGGCTAAGATATATAAGGATATGGAGATCAAAGTGCTATTTGTGCATGATTTGGGTTATGGATGAATTTTTTGATTTGAAATAAGTGTGCGCCCGAGAATGTGATGATGGATTAAATCTTATATATTTGAAATGGCTGCATATTTAATAATTTATTTAAGGGTTACTAGATCTGTGATGATGATGTTACGATGTATGTATTTTATAGTATATGCTGAGATTTAGGTTTAGTTGATGTTTCATTGTGTAGCGAAGGTATGTGTCAATAATTACATATATTTATGTAGTTTTGTTTTAGAAAAGGCATGTACATACATGGAAGTGTTTTGTAAGGGTCACATACATATCTTACAGTTTTGCTGAATGTTATGTCTCATCCACTTGATCAGTCTAGTTGTGTTTTCTACTATCTATCAATGAAGTATTTCATGATGATATGGGTTTAACATTGATGGTTGAGATTGAATGATTTGTGGAATGATTATTTGAGTAGTAATGATGACGTTATTTGTATGTGGTTCAAATATCTGTGATTGGTTTTGTAAGTGATTCAATGAGTATTTCAGTATGATAGTGATTCAATTTCATGGTTCAGTGTTTTGAGATATATATGCAGGTATGCTTCATGGAAAGTGCATATATATGTGCATATTCTTAAGAAGAATAGTGTATATATTTTGATATATGGTTGATCACAGTTTGCAGTGACATAATCTAGTTTCTATGATGAACAATATGTGGATTTGTATTATGGTGAATGGATTTACAATGATCTAACTAATTTGCTTTTTTGAGATTGATTTGGGTCTCATTTGGAAAAGTGATTAATTGATTTGATATGATGATTGGTTTTAGTTTCATTATTTGATATTGAGCATAATTGATGGTAGTGGGTCCAGTCTAAAAATTTGATGAAATGTGGCCTACATATTTGATGTTTTTGGTTCAGGTGGATGAAGTATGAAAATTATGAAATGTGGTTCATGAACATGTTGAGGGTTGGAGCCTTTAGTAAGGAAGTCAAATCTTCCTTCCAATGGTAGTTGGTAAATTTGATCGGGGGGTTGGATCTCCCTTTCAATGCATGCCAGTAAACAAGATTAGGCAGTTGGAGCTCCCTTCCATTGGGTGTTGGAGAATGAGAGAAGGTTGTAGCCTTCTGTAGATGGGTGCCTGCATGTTGGTATGAGTCTGCACCAGTACAAGATTGTAAGAAGTATTTCTGTACAATAAAAAGAAGACAAAGACGATAGTGGTGGTGGTTTTCTCCCACATTGGGTTTCCACCTAAAAATCTTGGTGTTCATGAGTGTTGAGGTGTTTCTTATGTGTGATGGTTTATTCTATTCTTACTACGCATTATTATTGTTTAATAATTCCTATTGAAGAACTGATATAGTGGTTCAAGTTAAACAAATGATGAATTAACTAAAAATTAAATTAATTGGATATACACTAGTTGTTTTCATAAGAGTCACGTACATACGCAGGTTTACTTCAATATAGTTGCATACAGAAATATGAATATGAAAAGAAAATTTTAAGTGAGTTTTAAAATATTGATTCACACACACCCCCCCCCCCCAAGTATTTTTCCCAGCAAACTCATCATCAAGCACATAAAGGTAGCTGGAGCATTAGTCAAACCAAATGGAACTACAACAAAATCATAATGCCCATACCTGGCTAGGAAATATGTATTGTAAATGTCCTCTTCATTGATGCATATATAATGATATCCATATCTTAAATCAATCTTTGAGAACACTTCTTCTCCCTTCAACTGGTCAAATAATTCATTAATCATCAGTAATGAGTACTTTTTCTTGATGGTCACCTTATTCAAGTGCCTATAATCAATGCATAACCTAAAAGTATCATATTTCTTCTTCACCAACAAGACTAGTGCACCCCATGGTGATATAGTTGGCCTAATGTATACCTCGTTAAGTATTTCTTTCAACTGCAACTTCAACTCTACTAAATTTTGAGTGCTCATCCTATATGGTGCCTTTGATGCTCGTGTTGTCCTTGGTACCAACTCAATGAAAAAGTCCACTTGTCTGTGAGGCAGAAACTATGAGATATATGCTAGAAACACATCCTTAATGTATTGTAAAACTGGGTTCCTTCTCAGTATCTCTACATCCTCATCCTCCTTACCTTTATCACTAGAAATGTGTAGTGCAAATAACACACACCCTTTTCTGTGACTGTTTTTTTCTTGCATAACTGTCACCATCCTAACCGATGTTTCTTTATTCTTACCCTGCAAGAGTATCTCCCTTCATTGTCATCCAAGAACTCAATTGATTTGTCATAATAGTCCACTTTGGTCTTATGAAGATATAGCCAGTCCATAACCAAAAGCATATTATATGAACCCAATGGTAAAATGTTCAAATGTGCTAAAGTAGGCATACTGTTCAACTGAAATGAACAAGATCTTACCCAATGATATACTCTCTTCTTGGTAGCTATAGCAAACTAAACTAAATAAGATTCTACGTGTATGTATTTATTCAAACCACACTTATCCACCAATTTAGGGTTAACATAAATATACTTATATCAAGGATCAACCAAAATGGAAACTACTTGATCATAATTATTATCATCCATATCAAAGATAGATGCTTGATGATTTTCCTTCTAATTATCTAGTGCTGCATGGATACGAGGAATTCTTTGGCCAAAATCCGCAATAATTTAAGCCTCCTGTGTACCATATATCTAAGGACTACCACCCTGATTCTGTGAAAAAACCCTCTTAAGATGCTCTTTACCACATGTCCAACACTCTAACCATCCTGTACGATCACTTCTATTTTTTTGTTGTGTCCCATGTCCTAGTGTAGCTATATCAAAATTTTTATGTGGTGCAACATTCTCGTTTTCTTCTACATTTTGAGTCCTTGATCTTTTTTTATGCCATTTACCTTTAATTTTATATTTACCCTTTCCATCCTTCTTGAAATTTTATTTGATTCTTTGATTGTTTATATCAATGCTTTAGTTTCCCAATAACATCCTCAAGTAATTGAGGTTCATCATACTCAATCTGATCTCTAATTATAATGGAAATCCATAGACAAATATCAAAACTTTAGCCTTTCCAACTCAACTCCTTTGTCCTGATGTTACATCTTCCTACAAAATATTCACTTTCCCTTTGAGGCTAAAGATAACTATTTTGGCCCTCATATTCTCCATATACTCATGCAGTTAAAAGAAATTATTCATGCCAAGTAACCAAGCCTCTACATCCTTATGATTATTTAACTTTCCATCGATATTAGGTGGCTTCTCTTTCGTAAACTCATCTGGCAGATATCCCCTATCACTCCTCGTGTAAGGGTGATAATCATGATGATCATTGTGCATGTCAAAACCAAAAATAGAATAGTACATGGGTCCATCCCCTCTCCTATCTGAAGTATCAAAGAATCTACCATCTCTTATCATGTCATCTCTATCTGACTTGTAATCACTATGGGACCTACTTCCATATGCCCCATTGGTCCCATACTTATTTCCATATTTGATCTGGAGCTGTCCATGTCCCTGCAATTCTAACAAACATTGAATGATTACTGCATTTACTTCTTCTTGTTTCTCATGTGCCTGCCTGATTCTATCATTATCTACTTTACAACTCTCTATTTCTTCCTTCAAACTCCTCAATGTGTCTGCTAATTCGCAATAGTTACCAACACCACATTTCTCATTTGATTCATAGGGAGAATATTTGTAGTCTACCATCTTTCTAGTCATCTTAATCTCTTCTTGCAAGGCATACTATGTGAGATGCACCAAATCATAAAAAATCAACGTACCTTAATATAAATCGAGGAGGATATTTCATTTGTAAGACCAACCATAATAGCACAATACATATATAAACATAATCATATCAACATTTGATCATCATCTGAACCATTATCTAGTCATCAATGCATGACCATAGCCACCACACATCATGACCTCATGCATGGAAACTATAACCATATCACTGTATGCATAACAACATATGTATGACAAATACACATACATATTACATAGAAACATCGAAATGCATATCTAGTGCATAACTGACATAAACTTATCATAAACACATCCTACAACAATGCCATTAACTTTTCACATGGCAACACCACTACAACTGTAACCAACACCATGCATATATAGCTAGTACATAGACCACAAACATGAGAACAAATATGAAACTAGCATGAATGCTTGAACACCACATTTCTGATATAGTCCAAGGGGTGAACTATTCTTTGATACCACTCTATAACACCCTCCTCCCACATCTACCTAAGTAACTGACCCATAGGGGTAAACATGTGATGAGTGGATACTATGATCTGATTCAAACTCCTAGGTTACCTTAAGGAAGTAGAACCAAAAAAATACATCCAAATTGAGAATCCACACATCCTACATAATATCCAAGGGTTACCCCTCCTTTCTAAGTGAGAAACGCCTGAGGAAACTTAGTAGTTCAAGAACCTTAAGCCCCAATCACCCCCTTGGAAATCCCTCCAAGCGACTGAGGGTCCTAGCCACTCCCATTAGTCTACCTGAGTGTGACTATAGCCTTATCCTGCTAGTGTTATGCCATAGACAATGATATTTAAGGCTAAATTCCAAGGCTTGGACCCAGCCACTGCCCAAAACTTCATGGCATTTATAGAAATGAAAAGAAACATGTAGACAATGATGCCAATGAAAATTCTTGAACAAAGACTTGACTAGACCCCTACTAGCCATGAAAGGAATTTCATCAAACCTGTCACAAATATGTAGTTTACATGTCATAATAACATATCTAAGCATAGAGGTGTTATAATTATCTGAGAATCACTAAGAAGCATTGATGTCTTATCACACTAGTTGCATTAACATCTATTGGGTAATAGATTCATTGTTCAATCATATATAATTCAAAACATGATGGGAATCGTATATTTTCATTGTCATAAATCATATTCATAACTATCATATAAATAAGATAAATAATAAGGATACAACAATCATAAATGCCACATATAATCCATTACTTTTCCATAGAAAATACCAAGGAAAGGAACTCTTATTAATGAATGCAAAATCCAACCCAGTATGGGACCACCATGTTCCACTCGACCATATTTTGGCTAAGCGAAATCTCTCTTCAGTAAATCATCCCCCATGCCATATTGCAAGCATTAATGTGGGAATCAAACAAAAAGAACCAATCGGGGAGGCCTGAGGCTAAACCACCTCACCCTCATCAATAGAATCGGGCTTTACTGCAATCCTCACTAGATCACTAGGCCATAAACTATCATGAATGCGACCATATTTCTCCAAGTATCCAGTGAGGCATTTTCTTATATCCTTGTCTCTAGGATTTACCACAATCCAAAGTCCTATCAAGGTATCATTATGCCATAATTGATACACCACCCTCTAAAATTTACAGTATATCCCACCATTCACCTGTAAGGATTCCTATGATTGATGAAGGGAAACCACCTCTAATCTTTACCACATATCCCACCATTCACGGGTTAAGGATTCCTAGGCCAACTGAGGCAGACAATACTGGTACAGGGGTCACTAGGCCAGTGGATTTGTTACAATCCATAGAATGGTTTAGGGGTCACTAGGCCATATGTTCTTTGATTTAGATATCCACCTCACTCAGTTTCAAATCTGTCCAACAATTCAACTCAACCTAACCATCATAACCCCATCACACCATGGATATTCGGAAATGGAAAGGTAAGGATGAAGAAAAATATCACACCTGTAAAAAACCATGCCCATGACATCAGTAAAACTAAGAACACACATGCATAACCATGCATGTCAAATATAGAAAGGAAATCACACATGCATAACCATGCATGTCAAATATAGAAAGGAAATCACACATGCATAACCATGCATGTCAAATCTAGAAAGGAAATCACACATGCAAATCAATACCTACAAGTAAATCTGGTGTAGCTGCTTGATCTACTTTGTCTTGCTTGATATTTTGCTTCCTCTTTACCTTCTTTTCCTTTCTTGATGCAATGCTGAAGTGCTCAAACAAAATGCTAAGTGTCCAAGAGTGTTTGTGTGAGAGAATAGAGAGATAATTCCAAAACTAAACTAACCAAAAGCCATGAAATGATCCTCAAAAGCCTTTTTGTTAATGTGGCCTCCATTTTCTTCATTTTCCATTATTTTCCTTCATTTTCCTCCTCACATGAAACCTGTGACTTTTCACCTTCCTTTCTCCTAAGTTCCATTATTTTCATAAATAAATTGCCAAAAGTGTCATTTTCCTTTCCAAATCCTTTTCCATTTCCTTTTCCAATTTTCTTAGCGATAATAACCAAAATGAACACCCACAATAGGATGTTTTTCACAACATTCAACATGGAATAAGTGTCTTATAACTGTGGTTATTATTTTTCCTTTATAAACTTTTATTACATGGAATTTTTACCAGGGCTATTACAAAACTTCCTTTATTCTTAAGAAGGTAGGATCCATACTGTGCTAGTGCTGTAATTTGTAATTTCAGTCAATTTTCCTTGAGGAAAATAGCATAGAATTTTGATCATTGCCTACACTATAAGGTTTCCATAGGGAGACTATCCATAGTGAAAATTTGTGTTTCTTTCTCTTGTGGTTGCTCTCTCAACCTTGTGTTTTTTGTCTTGAACTTCTCCCACATAACTAACACTCTTAGTCTCAAATAACTCAACTTCGTGCACATTTTAGTGACTTTCTTCTCCATGAGGCCCACATCTTCTACATTCTTAGATTTGAAAATTTGTATCCACCTATGTGTTATGCCTTTCTCTATTTCCACCTCATGGAGGGGTCAGAATACAAAATTATTAGATATGATCCTTTTTCCATAAATAAATTTGTAATGGT
>APFE030010773.1:1260-35805 GCA_000404065.3 Pinus taeda
ACAATATGGGCACTACATGGGTACATCAATATAATAAGGGGGTTGTAATAATAACAATAAGGGGTTACACTAGTAGTATAGGGGCCTAACATGCCCCTCTCCTTCAAAAAGCGTTGTCCTCAATGCTTGAGTAGTTCTTGTTGCTTCTGTATAAAATTCTTGTTCTCCCATGTGGAATCTTCAGCGGGTAAGTTCTTCCACTTGATGAGATATTTTGAAATTGATTGATTTCGTAGCTGTCAGGTTCTTGTTTCTATGGCTGCTCCATGTTCCAATATGATTTTTCCTTCCGCTTCAATTTCTGGCAATATTGTTTGAATTGGGATCTTTTGCAGCTTTTGAATAAGTGGCCATACTTCTTCGTCCTTCTTCCATTCATCCCTTACTTCATTTATCCAATCTGGTTGGATAATAGAAATAGAACAAAACAATGCTTCCACATCCTCATCCTTGAGAGTCTTCCCATTCGGTAAGGTCGCCATTTTTTAAGTGCATGTAGTATTGCCAACATTTCCTTCTCATAAATAGCTTGCTTGAGATGTAGCAGTAAAAATACCCAATCACCTACATCAAAACATTTTTCACTACGATGTTGATCTACCTGTTGTTTCATTTGATTTTGCACTAAAGTGGAATTATCCTTTAAAAGTTGGAGAACTTGTTGTTGATGCTCGATGTGATCTTTCACTGCTTGAACCTTTTTCTTCTTGATATGTCCTTCTATCTCTAGAGTTTGAGGAGTGGTATTTCTTCCAATCCTTTACAAGATATGGTCGGATTCATTTCTTGATGCTCGATGTGATCTTTCACTTCTTGAACATTTTTCTTCTTGATATGTCCTTCTATCTTGATAGTTTGAGGAGTGGTAATTTCGACCAATGAACTACAAGATATGGTTGGATTCATTTCTTCTTTCTCGATGTGATCTTTCAATTCTTGCACCATTTTCTTCTTGATATGTCCTTCTATCTTGAGAGTTTGAGGAGTGGTAATTCTTGCCAATGCTTTACAAGATATGGTTTGATTCATTTCTTCTTTCTTTGGGGTGGGGTCCTGGCGTATATCCTCTTATTTTGGTGTTTCTTGATCCTTTTCTTCCTCCTCTTCATATTCTATGTAAAATAATTTCTTCTCAGCACACTTATGACCTTTAGTGCATTTGCTATCACAATTGTAACAAAGCCCTTTTTCTCTTTTTTCTTCTAGTTGTTGTGGTGTAACGCTTGTAGGTTGTGGAAGGCTAGGAGAAACAACACTTCCATATTTATAGTTGTGAGAGGTATGCTTCCTGCTTTCCATAATTTTGCTTTCCACTATGTCACAAAGCCCTTTTACTCTTTCCAATTGTTGTGGTGTTGCTCTAAAGAAGGTGTTGCTCTTTGTACCCTCATAATGTGCTATCATTTCCTCCGTGAAAATTGACCACGTAACAAGTTGTTTACGAGAACAAAGGCCTTCATACCATAAAAATTGATCTGGTTCTAAATATGAAGATGCAATACATACATTTTGTAACAATGGTACAACGTGTAGATCAAAATATTGCTCCATCTGAGGTATCAAATTTGTCGGATCCTTGCCATCAAACTTCCTCATCTTGCTTTTTCTTGATTTTAGGAGCTCGATCTTGAAACGACTATAACTCTGTACTTTCGGATCTTTAAGTTCTGAAATTATGACTTGTAGTATCCCTTTGTGTCCTCTTTCCAATGCCACCAGTCCGATCCAAATTGGATTCTACAAGAAAGAGTTATGCACAATCTCCCAAGATGACCTGATTATAGACCTTTCCAGAAGAGCGAACTTGTATGAAGTTCCACGAGTCATTGTTTCAACCTTTGGATCTAAAAAATGCATACAAGAAACTAAATTCTATCCTCTTTCTGTACCTTCTTACGAAATTTCAATCTGATGCTCAGAGATAAAGTTATGATGATTTTCCCCAAGTCACCTGTTTGGAATGTAATTCAGGAGTTTGCAAAATGACCAACTTCCTCAGATCATATCTCCGCAAATATAGCGCGAAAATATCTTAAATTCTCACCTGAGATTTAGCGTGATGTCTTCTCAAATGGGTTTTTGTTTTAGCTTCTGAAACGTCGCAGAAAAATGTTATAGCGAAAATGCCACAATGACCTATTGCGAGCAGCGAAACCCTAGAATGCAAAGCTCTGATACCAAATGTTATGAAACCAGCTCAAGAAAAGATAGAAAAGATAGATCAACGTCTTAGAATTCAGCTTCTTCGAGGGGAAAACTCCTTTACATTACATAAATGAACAATTCTTGGATGATACAAATGAAAATACCTCCTTTCTATATATAGGAGTCTAAGGGGTCATAATAATCAGAGCCGACATAACAATAATAATGTAAGGGCACAATAATAACAATAGTGGGCTTCTATGGGGCACAATAGTGATAATATGGGCACTACATGGGTACATCAATATAATAAGGGGGTTGTACTAATAACAATAAGGGGTTACACTAGTAGTATAAGGGCCTAACATATTCATTATATTTGTTTGTCTCACAAAGCTAGCATTTATTGCTTGCCTCAAAAGTAATGCAAATTCTCTCTTATGTTGCTATTCTTGGCCAAGGCATATATTTAATTTCATCGTAATGATAGTCAGGTTGATTTCCTACATGGGGCTTCTATTTCAAACAATGTGAGGTCTAATTGGGACATCATGCCGGGGAGACCCCCCTCGTGTTGATGTATTTCGAACATCATCAGTAGGGGGATGTGAAACTTGAAGGGGCACACAATTCCACACAAACTACATGCATAATCTTACCATTAAATAAAAGAAATCAAGAATCGTTTATTGAGGAAAGAAATTGTAGTAGTAGGTTGGTGTATGTTAAATTTCTAAGTTGGTGCATAGGTGAGGAGGTTGGAGCCTACGGATTTTATAAGTTAGTGCTCAGCTAGAAGATTGGTGTCTCTTGTGGGTCGGTGCCCACAAATTCACTGATTTGGTGCTCAATTTGGGGATTGGTGTCTCCAATAGGTTGGTGCATACGAAAATTTTCAGTTTGAGTTGCTAAACTTGAGTGTACTCTTTATATATTAGGAAAAGTTGAAAGTGATTTTATTTCAATTATCAATCTTCTATGTTTATGTGTTCAATCTCAAATGGTTAATGTTGTAATTTGTTGATGATTAAAAATTGGTTAATTGATTAAATACGGGTTCAAACCCTCCTCTCAGTATTTCCAACAATTGCAAAAGTAAATATGTAACCTAAAGTAGACCTCTTTTTGTCCAAATAACCTACAAAATCAGAATCAACATATATGCATATAGAATCACTTCTATCGTTAAAGGTGATGCAATAATCACTTGTCCCTCTAATATAACTAAGAACCCATGTATCTACATTCCAATGTTCTCTTTCTAGGTTTGCCATGTACTTACTCACAAAACCCACTACATGTGAAATATTCATTCTAGTACATACCATTTCATACATAAATTTTCCTACTGCATTAGCATAATGTAAATGAGACATATAGTCCTTTTCTTCCTTACTATTAGGACACAAGCCTGAAGAAAGCTTAAAATGGGTAGTGAAAGGGATATTTATAGGTTTGACATTATTCATCTTGATTTTTACAAGTATTTTCTCAACATACTTCTTCTATGAAAACCTGAGCTTACCATTTTTTTTGTCTATGTATTTCAATACCGAAGATTCGTTTTGATTCTCCTAATGCTTCATATCAAAGGTCCTAGTCATCTGGGCCTTCAACCTATTGATCTCATCCATGATTTTTATTGCAACAAGCATATTGTCAACATATAACATGAAGATAGTGAATATCCCTTTCGAATTTCTGAAGTAAACACAATGGTCATACTTACTTTTTGTATAATTTAGACTCATCATGAAGGAATCAAACTTCATGTACCATTGTTTAGGTGACTAATTTAGGCCATACAATAATTTCTTGTGCTCACAAACTATTATTCTCTTGCGATGTTGTACATAACCTTTTCTCTATTCTATGTATATCTCCTCATCCAATTCTCAATGTAGGAATGTTGTTTTAAAATCTAATTTCTCTAACTCTAAATCAGGCAAAGAAACTAGTGTGAAAACAATATGAACAAATGCAAGCTTAATAAATGTTGAAAATATTTCATGGAAATCTATACCTTCCATCTAAAAGTAGCCTATTTTGTGGCCAATTTGGATTGATACATTTTAACATTACCATCAATGACTTTCTTTAATATATAGACCTATTAACATCCAAAAAAATTCTATCTCATGGAAGTTCTACTAGGTCTCAACTTCTATTTTTCTCCAAGGCATCAATTTCTTCTTGCATAACCATCTTCCATTTGGCATTATTGATATCATCTATTTCTTCGTAATAACAAGAAGGTTTTCCATTGTTAGTAACTAGGCAACAAATGAAGTAAAATAGATATACCTTTTAGGAGTATTTATCTTAGGTGTAAACCTTCTCGACGTTGGTTGTGGAATTTCCTCATTTTCCTGAATATCTTTAGCATTTACAACTTATTTTTCATCAAAAGTTGCTTCTTGCTTCTTTGTGTCTATAGATTGTTGGGCATCCAACTGAATTTGTTGATTCAATGGTACATGTTCTTGTTTCATATCAACTTCTACATTGTTTAATTTAATTAGAGAAGATTCACCAAATACCACATATTTGTGAATGATGATTTTGTGGGCAATAGGAAACCATAATATATATCCCTTAGCTATATAATCATAACAAAAAATGATATATTTCTTTGATACGGGATCTAACTTAGAATACTGATTCTTAGGAATAAGTGCTTAATCTTGACAACAACAAAAAATTGAAATTTGAATAACCAAAGGGATGACCTATCCATACATGTTAGGGGATTTTACAATTTATTGCAACCAATGGTGATAGATTTACAAGATAAAAAGTAGTAGTGACATATTCCCCCCAAAACTTTTGTTGGAGGTTGGAATTGTTGAGCATGCTTCTCGCTCTTTCTACAAGAGTCATATTCATGTGTTCTTTTATGCCATTTTGTTGGAGATTATATAGAATGGTTGTGTGTTTTACGATCATAACTTCTTTGTAATACTTTTTGAATTCTAAAGAAGTGAACTCACCTCTATTATTCATTATTAAAAATTTGATGAAGAAAACCAATCTATGTGTGGACAAAAATGATGAGAAGTGCCATAATCTAATAACCATTCTTCATATTATTGAGGAATATAACAAATAGACAATATTTCATCAGTCATACATGAGCCTATATCAACTATATTTTTCTCCTTTTTAGAGTATTCCCTCTAATCTTGTCCCTTTCATCAATCCTTCTTGAGATACCCTATTGTTGACAGTGCTGGAAATCTGTTAACCAAGGGGGTCTCCATGATGTGAAGTCCCTATTAGAGCTCACATAGTTTGGAATAAGAGCCCCATCTGGAGTATCGTCGTAGTTTCCATATATTCTTATATATTTTCCTTGGATTTATCTATTAGCAAGAGAGATAAGCTTGTATGTTCCTTTGTGAAAAGCAAGTAAGTGTGTCAGGTGTATCAAGGTTCTTATATTGCATAGGGAGGGAAAGTAAGCCTCTAAGAGAGAGGTAATAGTACCACCCTAGTAGATGCGCACAAAAGCAAGAAAGAATCACCTAACATCAAGCAGAATAATCCACATAGATGTGATAATTATTACAACATTTGCAACACATTTTGAATATGATAAGCACTAAAATAACCGAAATAGTTCAACTACTTTAGTACAGGTGAAAGAAAACATGAATCATAAACATTTGCAGAATAGCCTTATAAATATTCACAATCCATGCATAAAAGCGTTTTGGCCATCATGATTCAAGTATTAAGTAAAATTCCCAACATACATGTATATAATGAACATCACTAGCTCCAATAGTGGAGCATTGGAGCCACGACTTGCTCCCCAAAAGTACTGACTTTGTCTCTTTGATGCCTTATGGGAGAAGCCAATGTGAAAAAGTCATTTTTATGAATAATGAGGGTGTATATATAACAAATGGGGGGATCCTTCACCTCCCATATGACTCTTGGACTACCCTCATGATTGTTTGACTTCTCATGACTTTTCGACTTCCTACATGATTTTTCACATTACATTGATGACTCTTGGACTTCCGCTTCACATTATATTTTCCAATGTAGAATTACATAATCCACGAATGATGTGGCACATGATGGCTCATGACACGACATGGCATGACACCGATGACATGGACTGCATGATGACATGGCAATATCAAGTCACTTTTTGTTGTTGCTTTCTTTGTGCCTTCTTGAAAAGATGGTGCATGTTCTTCTTCTTCCTCCTCCTTATGACTTGAAGATAAGGAGTCTTCAATGTGGTCTTGATATTTCATCTTCTGTTATAATACAATGTTCCTTCATCTTCTTGCTTGATGATAATCTTATCTCTTCATCTCCTTAGGTGTCTTCTAGCATGGTCTCCTTCTCCATCTCCTTCATCATCATCTTGTCATGACATAATAGAATACATGTGATTGTAATCCACCCATGACAATATGACATCAGTTTGGTAAACCCTTATCCTAAGATGCTTCACAGAATCACTTATTGGGGTTGGAACTGGTGACTGGTTGAGTGATTGATTTAGGGATTGTGCAGTTCCAAAGGCCAAGGTCTGGGACTAAGGCTTGAGACTGTGCAATGCATACTTCAGGATGGCCGAGATCAAAGATTTGTGCAGTTGAGGGACTCAATGACTTAGGTCAGAGGATTGAACCTTGATAGTGCATAATGTGTAGTTCTAAAGACATGGGCAGAGGGACTATGCAGTTGAGGGACTCAAGGGCTCAAGCTAGGGGCTTGAGGCTTGACACTGCGTAGTACACAATTATGAGGGCATGGAATGAGTGAATGTGCAGTTGAGGAACCCAAGAGGTCAAGCTTAAGACTTGAAGTTTCCTAATGTGTCGTTCATACAGGAGAGCATGTTGGGATATTGGGACTTTCAGGGGTTCAGGGCCTCAAGCTTGAGGCTTGAGGCTTTAAGTTTCCCAATGCACAGTTCTAGAGGGAGAGAGGCAAAGTGATTATGCAGTTGCGCAGTTCAAGGAGACAGGATGGAGGCTTGATGCTTGACACTACGCAATGCACAATTGAGGCTAACTGGGAGGTAATGATTGTATAGTTTTGGAGTTCAAGGGTTAAGTCTGGGCAATGTGACTACACATTGCACAGTTCCTAGAGGCAAGGTTAGGGCTTGAGGGCTGAGACTGCATAATGCATAGTTCAGGAGGGTTGAGTGACGTCAAGTTGCTCGAGAGTGGATTTTTTGGATGAGGCTAAGTGTGGAATCAGTGAGACCAAAGTGAACAGGGACAATACTTGAGCATGATAACACACTTAGAATATTTGAAGACACAACATTGATCACTCAAAATACATGAAGAACATACTTCCCTCAATGCGACGACTTTCTCCAAGTTCGACACTAAAGGTACACTTTGTGACAATAATGATGACATATGTGAAACAGTGCATAAAACTTTGGGAATGAGTGTAAAACATGTCTACATGACTAGAGGGACTTATCAACACCAAATTTACCCTATTTAACAAGCCAAAACTCCACTTTACATGATAATCGACACTTCCCACGCAAAAATATGGCAATTGCTATATGAAGAAAAAAATGCAAACGACACTTGTGATAAGAGAACAACAGTGAAATCAACAAATGTTAGAGAAACAATAACATGAAAAATACACTAATTAAGGTGAAACAAGTGAAAGCAATAGTCAAAAACATGAAAGCGACACTCGTGAAAGTGAAGGTGCATGAAAGCGACAGTCTGAAAAACTCACTGAAATACAAGTACAATCATAGCCAAAAGTGAGAAAATGTCAACAACAATGCGTACTGACTATCAACATGGGTTGAAGATTGCACATGCAATATCTTGAAGGCCTGTGTTGTGCTTGTTCAAGCTTGTGTAAAAAAATGTGCTCATGAACTGGTTGCGAATTGAGCATGTGTGACCAAGTGAATTCGACCGATCAAGAAGTGACCATGGAACGATTGATCCCAAGACCCATAGTAGGATCCAAAATTCAAGTGTAGGTAAAATTTTGGAGGGTGTTTGTCACAACAAAAACACTTGGCGACACACTAATAGAACCCCAACTTCTATATCTTGGTCAATTCTTTTGTGCATGGTATACTTCTTCAGGGAGTATTGATTCATCATTCAAATTGCCATGGATTCCCCACTTACCCCATGCATAAACATAGTCCCCTTCATTCCTTTACTCGGTTAAACACAAACACAAGATCAACAATCACACAATGTTTCGAATCAGGAAAGGGAAATGAAGTTCACGATCTTTAGATTTTTAGAGTATAGTTTTTCATCTCTAGTGTTGCTCCATTGCCAGCAGGCCTGGACAGTACCCCGACGAAGCCACTTCAGGGACACAAACATTGCTCTGCTGCTAGTAAGCCTGACCAATACCCCAATGGAGTCATTTAAGGGACACAAACATTGCTCTGCTACCAACAAGCCTGGAAAGTACCCTGGCGGAGTTGCTTGCTTCACCTCTCTGTGTAGGAAGCCCTTCTCTTCGTTTGCCTTTATTTATTTATTTTATATATGAATGTGCATCGAAACTTATTTAATTCATGGGCAGAAGAGAGATCTCGACTTATTGAGAAAAGAATAGGTTGTCCCTTCAAAGAAGCATATATAAGACCTCTGATATTTTTTGCTCGTTTAGATTTTCCCCTTATCCTTCTCTACTTCATTGGATTAGTCTGAAAACACTGAAACATAAAGACCCGAGTGTAGGCATCAGGTTTCCATAATAGAAATGGAGATCATGGTTTGACACAAGGATTTTCTAACACAAGCATCATATTTTCCATGGGAACATCATCGACCAAAAGGTGTAACCAAGTCAAGGAAGAAGGATAGAGAGTTAGCCAAATTTTGTAGTGTCACAAAGTCCTTTTATATTTTGCCACATTGTCTTTCAAGCCCAAATAGGAAACCCTTCATTAAAAGTCTCATTGACGGAACAAAAATAAAAATAAACTACAAAACAAGAAATAAAAACCAAAGCATAAGCAAAAGGAGGCTAAACCAAAACATGATGCAAGACAAAAGTAAGAGAAGGCAATAAAGACTAAGGAGAACAAGTGCAAGGTGAGTGCAAGAGAGGGGAAATTAGAATGCAGCTAGTCCTACTCCTAACCTAAACAGTTAGAAGGTCAAGGTCAAGTGTAATGAAATTTCCAGTGAAGCCATTGTAGTTGTCCCCAACCTGCAATCATAAAGATAAGATCGATTAAAAATTATATAAGGTAACGTGCAAAAGAAAATATAAGAGCTTGAATAACTTGCACGACAAATAGAAGGTATTTCATGTCAGCAGAAAGATGTGCCATAGTCACTACTTCTACCCAAATTGCGATCTTAAGTTTTCGATGAAAATTATAAACAAACAAACCTCGAAAGCTTCCTGTGAATGCAACTTCATATGTGTCATCCTTCTTAGAAAGCATGAGAAAAGACTGGAACTTGTTATTAGCAAAAGGGCTTTCTAAGTAAGATGCTTCCAGGGAATCATAGATTGGATCGTGAAATTCAAAAAAATCCTCTTGAAAAGCCCACAATCGTTAAAAAGATGAATTTTCAATTAGAAGCACAAGTTTAGGATGAGAAATTTGTGAGGGAAAATGGGTCTGATCATATTCGATCAGCATGTCAAGACAGTGAGGACTTGACATGACCATCAGGGTAGGCTGAAGTGCCTCAACCGCTTGACAAGTACCCAGATAGTGAGATGTTAAACCATAAAGATCAAATGATTTAAAAAAACTGTCATTGGATATGCTCATGGGAAAGTGGTAAGTTGAATGATAGTCATCAGTGACATAATTGTGATCAGATGAGTTAATTAAAGAATCAGATTCCCAAATTGTAATTAACAAGAATAAATCAATTTGAATAGTTTTGTGAATGATCTTCATAATAGAATCAAATTCCTCGTGTGACGAGTGTAACAAATCATCTTCTTGCAATTGGTTACATACTACATTAGCATTGTAATTGTAAAAATAATCCAAAAGGAATGCTAGTATAACAAACACATGAAACAATCAGGGTAAAATGAATGAAGAAGGATTTTATTCGTTAAATAACCCGTGCATTCACTAACACTCAAGAGGATTTCAGGTGCGATGAAGAAAATATTCGCAATATACATTCTTAAGAAAAACCAAGAGTTGACCATTCTGAAATGCATTCGATAGACATGATTCCTTTATCCAAAGATAGTCTTTGAAATAATCTACTTCACAATTCCATGCTTTTGTGAGAGATACACACTCCAAACTAGAGTTAAGAACAAGATCCTTGCATGGAGATGAAAAACTGGAAAATAATCTTGAATTTGATTAGACATCGAATCTTGAAAGTTCAAAATATTATATTTGCAACACCAACATATTTCAAGAAAGAATTTACATTGAGTGAAACCATGCAAAAAGAAAAATTATGCGACGAAAACTAGATCTGACTTAGTTCAAGGATCTTATGAGAGTTGCCAGATCCTGACATAACCATCAACGAAAGTTGATGTTCTTTGACTTCTTGAGATGTCCCAGAAATTTCAAAGATTGTAACATCACATTCTGAAGATTGAATCAGATCGTGCATGGTGTGATGATAACTTCTTTCACTAATTTCGATGAGATCACTACTAACCAGATGGCAGCCATCTATGTCACTGATTTTATCATATTCTACAACTTCAACAACCAAATTACTCATGTTGAAATATTCTTCTGATCACAAATCTAGAGATGCATGAATCGGTTAAATTTCATGAGCAAGCTGATTTGAAGAGTTGTCTTCATGGAAAACAAGAGATGATACAGGATGGAAAGGATACTCAATGATCTGATTATTTTATTTCTCATCATGGACAACCTCACTACCTTGTGTCAATTGAGAAGTGAACTCATCTGCTGAAGAACTTAAAGAGCATGGAGTATACTCATCATAGTAGATGCATCACAAATAGTAGAGCACAAACTATAGGGAGGTGAAGTGGAAGAAGTGTTCATAAGCGAATCTTTTTTGACAAAAAAAAATTTAAGATATAAATATTTTGAAACAAAATCTTCTTGATAAACTAAAAGATTATATGGTGCAATTTGGAATTCATCATCATATATATCAATGGAGTAATCCTAATCAAAATGACTGCTGCACAAGACTTTGGACTGATTAGGAATATTTATTGCATTTGATTCGCTACCGAGATTAGATGACTGAGAGTCAACCAAGAATGTAAAGGTATCATCTTGACATGGGGGATTTTGGAAAATATAAGAGAGGTCTAAAGAATCCTCACTTTCCTTCCCCTCTATCTGTGTAATGTGACTTCCTTGTACTTGATCACAACTTGAACCAACAACCTGGAAATCAAGAGAGTGCAAAGAAATAGTTAGTGGAGTAGATTGATCAAGCAAATTATGATACAAAGAGTCAGGGCATGTAGATGATGTAGGATAACAAATGTCCCTTGAAGAAGTAACAATTTAAGTGGAACCAAATTCAAGATTGAAGCTAGAAGTGCCAATGTCATCTTGAGGAATGAAAGGACTAGTCTTCACCATAGGCTTCATTAGCCATTCCAGAATTTCCTCCATTAGATCTAAATCATGAAAAATAGAAGGATGATGAGAAGATGGATTACGAATTTGATGTGTAGATTTCCTAAATTTATTATCATCACAAGGAGGCACCCTCATCAGAACTAGAAAAGGAGGAGGGAAAAGAACAAAATAAATAATGGGTTCCTCCTATGAAATTACGGGTGTCTCATGGTTTTCAAGAGTTGAGGAAGAAGAAACATTGGTTGGTTTGGATTCACCATGAAAAAAGATATGAACTAAACGCTCAAATTTGTGTTTCAAGAAATCCAAATCTGTATCTTCTTCAAGAAATTCATAACAAAGGTGAAGAAATTGATTAGATAAATCCTCAATTGATTAATCAAGCTTCAATCAAAGTTGATTGATCCTTTTATAAACATCTTAGTAATCATACCTATCAAATGATAAATGAAGCTCCTCAATGAGGTGGTCAAGAGAATGAACAAAGGAAGGTGGTAGAGTGTGACACCATCAACTAACTCGACCTTTAAGTGTGAAGCGGAAAATAATACAAGCCACACCTTCATAGTCAATTTCATAGTATTCACAGAACTTAAGGAAAAGAGATGCATGCTCTACAATGGATGTATCACCCTCAACATCAAAATTGAGTTGAGACAAGTCATGAAGAGGCTCATTGGTATTGAACTTTCACCAGGGGATAGGTTAGAAAAACACCTCGAGAGTATGATTCTAGGATGAGCCATTTCAAATAAGAGTATGATTCTAGGATGAGCCATTTTAGATAAGAGGTTCAAACAGACTAAATAGCCATAACTTGTCATATGACCTTCATTCTAGTGCCATTTTGTTGACGGTGTTGGAAATTCATCAACAAAGGGGTCTCCTTGATGTGAATCCCAATTATACCTCACATCGTTTGGAATAGGAGCCCCATCCAGAGTATCGACCCAGTTGCCATATATTCTTATAAATTTCCCTTGGCTTTGAGAGAGAAGTGTGTATGTGCCTTTGAAAAGATCAAGTAAGTGTGCCTGGTGAATGTTCGGTTGCAGGTGTGTCAAGGTTCTTCTACTGCAGAGGGAGGAAAAGTGAGCCTCTAAGAGAGAGGTAATAGTACCGCCATATTAGAGGTGCACAAAATAAAGAAAGAAATGTCTAACATCAAGCATAATAGTCCATATAGGTGTGACGATTGTTACAACCATTACAAAACATTCTCATTATGATAAGAAATAAAATAACAAAAATAGTTCAACTACTTTAGTAAAAGTGAAAGGAAACATCAATCATAAACATTTACAAAACGGTCTTGCAAATATTCATAATCCATGCATGAAAATGTGTTGGCCATCATGCTTCAAGTATTAAGTAAAAGTCCCAAGATACATGTATATAATGAACATCACTAGCTCCAATAGTGGAGCATTGGAGCCACGAATTGCTCCCCAAAAGTATTGAATCTGTCTCTTTAATGCCTTATTGGAGAAGCCAAGGTGAAAATTTCCTTTGCGTGAACAATGAGGGTGTATATATAACAAATGGGGTGATCCTTCACCTTACTTATGACTCTTGGACTACTCTCATGACTGTTTGACTTCTCATGAATTTTGGACTTCCTACATGACTTTTCACATTACATACATGAATCTTGGACTTCCACTTTACATTACATTTTCCAACATAGAATTACATAATCCACGAATCATGTGGCACATGATGGCTCATGGCACGACATGACATGACACTGATGACATGGACTGCATGATCACATGGCAATGTCAAATCACTTTTTTTTGTTGTTTTCTTTGTGTCTACTTGAAAATATGGTGCATGTTCTTCTTCTTCCTCCTCCTTATGACTTGAAGATAAGGAGTCTTCAATGTGCTCTTGATCTTCCATCTTCTGCTATAATCTAGTGTTCCTTCGACTTCTTACTTGATGATCATCTTATCTCCTCAACTACTTAGGTGTCTTCTAGCATGGTCTCCTTTGCCATCTCCTTTATCATCATCTTGTCATGACATAATAGAATACCTGCGACTGCAATCCACCCATGAAAAGACAAAATCAATCCAATAGTCCCCTAGCCTATTATGCTTCATGAAATCACTTGTTAGGGTTGGAACTAGTGATTGGTTGAGTGACACTATTAGGGATTGCACAGTTACAGAGGCAAAGGTCCAAGACTAGGGCTTAAGACTTTGTAATGTGTAGTTTAGAATGACTAGGGTCAAATGATTGCACAGTTGAGGGACTCAAGGACTCAAGTTGGAGGATTGAGCCTTGATACTATGCAATGCATAGTTCTAGAGGCCTAAAAAGAGGGACTACGTAGTTGAGGGGCTCAAGGGCTCAATTTGGAGGCTTGAGGCTTGATATTGTGCAGTGCAGAGTTCTGAGGGCCTGGGCTGAGTGACTGCGTAGTTGAAGAACCTAAGAGGTCAAGCTTGAGGCTTGAAGTTTCCCAATGCGCATTTCAGATAGGAGAGCAAGCTAGGAAATTGTGTAGTTGAGGGGTTCAAGGCCTTAAGCTTGAGGCTTGAGGCTTGAAGTTTCCTAATGCACAGTTCTGGAAGGAGAGAGGCAAAGTGATTTCGTAGTTGCGCAGTTAAAAGGAGTCAAGTTGGAGGCTTGATGTTTGACACTACGCAATGCACAGTTGAGGTTGACTAGGAGGAAATTATTGCACAATTCTAGAGCTCAAGGGTCAAGGTTGGGAAATATGACTGCGTAGTGCACAGTTACTAGAGTCAAAGTCAGGGTTTGAGGGTTAAGACTACGCAATGCACAGTTTAGGAGGGTTGATTGAGGTAAAGTTTCCCAAGAGTGGATTTTCTAGATGAGGTTAAGTGTATAATCAATGAGACCAAAGTGAACAAGGATGAAACTTGAGCATGGTCACACACTTAGAATAGTTGAAGACACAACATTGATCACTTGAAATACATGAAAACCATACTTCCCCAAATGTTACAACATTGCGACAACTTTCTCCAAGTGCGACACTAAAGGTACACTTTGCAACGATAGTGACGACACATGTGCGACAATGCATAAAACTTTGGGAATAAGTGTAAAACATGTCTACATGACTAGAGGGACTTGTCAACACCAAATTTACCCTTTGAAACAATACAAAACTCCACTTTACCCGATAAGCGACACTTCCCATGCCAAAAGACGACATTTTCTATATGAAGAGAAAAGTGAAAATGACACTTGTGATAAGCAAATTACGGTGAAATAAATGCATTCCATAGCAAAGATACCATGAAAATGAAACTAATTAAGGTGAAATAAAGAAAAAGAGACAGTAAAAAACATGAAAGCAATAGTCGCGAAAGCGACAATATGAAAAACTCACTGAAATATAAGTACACTTACAACCAAAATTGAGAGATTGTCAATGACAGTGTGCACTAACTGTTGACATGGGTTGAATATTACACAGGCATTGTCTTCATGCACTATCTTATGTTTGTTCAAGTTTGCGTAAAATAATTTGCTTATGAACTTGTTGCAAACTGAGCATGTGTGAGCAAGTGACTTCGATCGATCAAGACGTGACCGTGGAACAACCGATCGCAAGATCCACAGTAGGCTCCAAAATTCAAATGTAGGTAAAATTTTGGAAGTTGTTTTTCGCAATGAAAACACCTATCTTGTTACATTACCAACATCTAAGTTTTCCCTTCTTTCCTTTCCACTTTGATCTGGATGTACCTTCAAATTTTCTCCTCTTTCTTTGGACCATCCTCTAGCCACCATTTCTTTTAGTGTGGAGGTTTCAATACTTGATTTCCTTCTCACCTCCTAAGGCAACAACACTTCAAAAACATAATCAAATTCAAGAGTCTTATTTGTACTAAACTAATGGAGGTTACAAAATGATCCCATGATTCAATCATTGCACACAACAATGTAGTTGCCTTATCTTCAACATCGAGTTTAACATTCAAACTACTCAACTAGAAAACAAGAGTATTAAACACATTCAAATGATATACAATTTGTTTGTACCTTCTTTCATTTTTAGACTATACAATTGTCTCTTCAAGTAGCTCTGATTTATTAAGTACTTCATCATATAAAGGCCTTCCATCTTACTCCATAAGCTTATTATCGTTACTTCACTGATAATGTTATACAAAACATCATTTGCAATATATAACCGAATGAATAGTGTCGAGAGGTATGGAATCCAAGTATTCCCACTATTCCTTGGTCATCATTGTATGTTGCTTCCTCCTACCATCTAATTCCTTAGGCAACCCTTGTTGTGCTAACAATTCTCACATTAAGTTTCCATAATTTGGAATTATTTTTACCATTAAATTTTTCAGCCTCAAATTTGTTATTCGTCATCTTTACTATCATTTTCTACATACAAACTCTCCCTTCAAATCATTTTTTAATCTGTTAGTCCAGAAAACCCATTTCACGGACTTTGCTTCTACAAAACCTTAGTTTCTTTAATTTTCAAATGTATAAATATAAATATAAATAGAATCTTCAAAAAACATAGTTTATGTCTTCCTTTTTTTTACCGCCACATATTGAAGAAAATATATATATACCCATCCATTATGTTGGCTAAGGTTTCATTGCGCTTTGAATCTCTTAACCCACCTCCTCTACATGTAGACCCAACCTCTTAAAAATTTGCGTGCCTTGATTCTAAAAAAAATTGATGACTACTCCTCTTTATGCCATGAGTCTGCATGCTCCCTTCTCTAGCTCTACGTCCTTGACATGCTTTCCTCTACACACACTTGACTTCTCTACACAAAATTTGAAATGCACCACACATATGACAACCTTTTCTTCCAGTAGGTGTTCGAATCCTTTGTGTATATTGACTTTTCTAAGTTCCTCATGCCTATGAGATCCTCTATGTGTGGGCCTCCATGACATTGCTATGCTTCAAAATTCCTCTGGGTAGAAGGAGAAATATTAGACAAATAGCTACACCTTCATGAGCACTTCCAACTACTACTGCAGTGGTTATCCTCCTTTACACACCTCTATAGGAAACTAAGTTTTTGTGACCACTGTGGCCTAAATCATGCCCCTTTTACTTCCACAGGCCACTCCTCAGTAATAATGACCATTCATACTCTGTTAGTGTTGTAATAGCCCCAGGTTGACTTTCCATGTAAATGGAAGGACATTATAAATGAAAAATAAGATTAAGGTCATGGGACATGTATTCCAAGTTGAATGAGGGAAAATACATACATTGGGCATAAGTTGTGGTTAATTATTGGCTAAGAAAATTAGCATTAGAATTGGAAAATTTAAAATACAATAAATGACATTCAATTAAAGGAATAAAGGAAAATAGGAGAAAAGGAAGGTGAAGAGACAAGAATATGCATGCAAGTGAAAATGAAGGAAAATGAAGAAAATTGAAAGGAAACAAAATAAAAGGAGAGAGAGAACATTATATGGCTCTCTTAATCATTTTTAGCCACTCTTAAATACTCTTGATAACTCTTGGTTACTCTTGGTTATTCTAGCATTCACTTGGACATTGAGGCATTCTCACTTGGACTTGGAGAGAAAGAGCACCTGGATACAAGCAAGAAAGGAAAGGAAAGCAAGGGAGTGTAAGGAGAAGGTTGGAAGAGCAATTACAACAAGAGGATTTTGTAGGTAATAGGTTGCATGTATGATTTCCTTGATGGGATTTGAATGCATGGTGCATGCATTTCGTTTACATGATTATTTTGCTGTCATTAGCATGGGATTGCCTCAATTGACAGTGTGTTCAAATTTGCCTTGACATTTCCTGGATAGCCATGGTGTGTGGGGATTCATTATGATTAAGCTTTAGATTTCCAGAATATTTTGGAATCGGGTTGAAGTGGTCTCAGGAAAATCCCAAAGGTTGGGGGTGGAGATGGTTTTCTCTAGGAATTCCTTGATAGGTGGGTGGAGACAAGAATATTCCTCTGGGTATGTTGAAGAAATTATGAGGCATCTAAGCTTGTGTTGGTTTGGTTATTTTTGGACTAGTTTAGGTGAAATCGCGATGGCTTGAGGGTGGAGGGGGTTTAATCTCTAGTGTCCCTTTTTTATTATATTTTCTTATCCGATGAGATCCCACATCGTTGGAATATGGCACGAGGGTGATTGGTTGAAAGAAAGATTTGGTTCAGCCTAATCTATGGTCGAGTGGTATGTGGAAGACCCTGACTTGGTTGGCATTTTCATATGTTATTGTGTGATTCCTATTGATATTAATGAGCACAAGTTCATATTTTATGTATGATTTTATGACTAGTTTGTCATGATTCTATTCTGGTTAATGTTGGTTACATGCATGGTATATTTCTCATTATATGATGTGCTCTTGATATGGTTCCATTCCATGATTTGATGGGATCTTGATTACTTTATATGAATGTATGAGTTAATCTGTATTTTTTCATCTAGTAAGAGAGGGCAACGAGCCTTCTTGATGATTTTCTTTTGAAACTAAGCATTCATGATTGATAGGTACTTTGTCGACAAAGTTTTTATCTAAATTATTTTCATGTATTTAATGAGTTTGAATAGGAATAAGGTTAAGAATAGTAAATGAAGACTCCTACAGGTTAATGAAAATTTTCTAGAAGGTTATGGCCAGTTTTAGTTAGTTGGTCTGGAGCTAGCCCTAAAAATCCAGAACAAGGCTTCTGGCCACACTCTCTTAATTGAGAAATTTTGGCTATAGCCGCACAGAAGGAGGCTTGTGCGTGCAACTGAAGCCTTATAGACGCATGCACAACTTGGCATGCATGTGACTTGCTATCTCTCAGAAAGTTTCTTGGTTGTAAGAGAAAACTTCCTAAGGTAACCTTTTCAAACCAGTCTCGCAGATTGAAGGTTAGCCCCTTCAATCTAGAGATGGCTCTCTCTGTGACCTAACCACTAAGCTTAGCAACTGGCTGAAATTCAAACAATGGCTAGATATCAAGTAGATTTTTGATCTTGAGTGTTGTGGTTGGGATAAAACAAGCAAACTATTGGAAATGGAGTCAACCAATCAAGTTTCAAATGCAGATACCAAGATATTGACTGTATGAATCAAGAGGGATAGAGGCAGGGTAGATGGAAGATTGTATACTTGTCAAAGATATTATGAATGGTAGTAGAAAAGGAGAAAAACCCACTATAGCAAGGCATGAAACATGAATCTTGCAAGCTTTAGGAGAAATGGTGCAAATACTTAAACCATATGAACCAAAACATTAATTAATGAATTCTGTCACATAATCACATTTAAGCATAAGAAGATAAAAGCTAAATGATATCATATAGAAAGAAACAATCCTAGTAGAAGAATTGACTGAGCATACCATCATAGTAATATGTGTATCATGAACATAATCTCCTAGTCCTCTTTGTACTTAAAAGATAACAAATTGGTCACACACAACAAAAAAGACTCTTTTTGTTTCCAAAATCCAACCTTTTTTCCTCCTTTCTGATGTATTATATAGGAAAATTACATAAAGTTTTAGATCTACAATTTGGGGAAAGTATTAATTACAATAACCATCAAGATCCAAAAGAAATGGATATGAAAAACCTCTTCACCCATCTTTAGTCTGATCCCCAAGTTGAATTTGATGAGGTGGCCTTCAATTGTTGACTTGGCATTTTTATAGGAAACAAAATTTCAAAAAATCTAGAAACTTCCTGAAAATAAGCTGCAAATATTCCTTTATATCCTTAAAACCATGCTAGTTGGGTAGAAAGTTAGAGAGGATTTTTAAATTGGTATGATTCCAACAAAAATGTCATTTGGTTTTTACAAATTCATCTCCATATGTTCGGAAGATAGATTTGAAAATAGTGACTAAAACAAGAAAATTACAAAATCTGGAAAAATAGTTCTTGAAATTTCCTCTGTAATTTCCAAACCATGATGTCTGGGTAAAATATGAAAGATTTTTTTAAATAAACCCATTTCTGTTAAACACACATGGGTATCAAGAACAATATGAAAGATAAATCATGAGAGTACATTTTTTATTAACAATTGATATACATTTATAGTACATGGTTTAATGTTGGGTTCCACATCCCAAGGTCTCTTGGACTCCTTTTGTCCATTCGGCTTCCACACTAACCCATAGAGGATTAGGTGTCCAACATTGCCCCCCTCAATCTGAAGGGTTATGTATGAATCCAAGAAGAGAGTTGTAATACAAAATGTGCAAAAATGCATGGTAGAACTAGGCTGGATGTGCTCTCTTAAATGTTGGTATAAAGGGCAGTGGTTTAAGGATGACCACCAACACTGGAATGCTTAGTGCAGTTCCCGAAACTCTTCCAATTTTGGCATGAAGCTAAAGTCTTCTGCTAGAGGAAGTTCTCCTATTGTTTTGAAGAGGGAAACCTTCAACCAATAAAGGGAGGTCTCACCCCTCATAAAAGGGAGAAATTCAACCTAAAAAGGGAAGTCTCAACCTGTGATGGTTTAAGGATGACCAACAAATATAGAATGCTTAATGCAATTCCTAGAGCTCTTCCAAATTTGGCAAAAGCTGGTGTCTTCTGCTAGAGGAAGTGTTCTCAATTTTATTCCTGGAATTCTTCCGAATCTAGCAAGAAGCTAAATTATTCTGCTAGAGGAAGTGTCCCAGATTGCCAACTGAAGGCATGCTCAGGGGCATCTTTGTCTCTCGCTACAACTCTGAAACTGGTGTGGTAGGTTGTGGCTCAGGCTCACTTGATGTGACTTTGAAGGTTATAGATGACCATCATTTCCCCCCCTGTCAGATACAAGGTGAGAAGATGGAGAAAACTCAACTGCAAGACTGTTCGATACTCTGGAACAAGTTCTGACATGTGTTTGGAATATCTTCTTGGTTGTTGATGCCCATTGCTAAGAAGCGATCCATCCAAAATGAATCTTTGTTCTTGCAGGACGTTTATTTCTGAAGCATCTGTGTGAAGAATGACTGGTTTTATGACAGTGCTTACATGGATGAAGATCAAAACAGTGATCTTTCAAATGGCCAACTCGGTCACAGTGTTGGCATTTCACAATCTGTTGTTGTTGTTGTTTCTTTGGAAAAGGGACAAAGTCTGGAACAGCTGAAGCTGAACTATCATGAAGAGCAGGTGAACTATCATGAATGAATCCAGCACTCTGAAACTGAATGGGATTTGAGTAGTCTGGAATATGAAAGGACAAGTCCTTGTCATATCCAAGACCAGTTCTGTGCTTGTTGTGGACAAGTTGTTCCCAAGGTCTGATGATGGGCCTGGGAAGTGCAGAGTGAGTTTTTGCATCTGCATGTACAGCTGTTGCTTTATTGGGTATTAAACTTGAACCAACTGTAACATTATTGTCTCGCTATTTATGGGAGTCTGTTTCAATCTTCTGAACAAAAACAGGTTCAAAATGATGACTCCACTATTGTAGTTCTTCTTGCTGTAGCTTTGTCTCAAGCTGCAAAAACTCAATATTCTCATGTGCATTTTGGAGACAAATTTTAATATTAGAAAGAGAGGTTTTGTTGATCTTAACCATCTCATCAACAGTGGAAAGTATTAAATTATTCAGCAGTTTCAATACATCATCTATTCTATCCATTTCAGACCAATATAATCAAAGAAGTGATGTTATCTTCAGCTACAAATTGGTCTATGAAATTGCAACTATTAGATGAGTAGCAGGATACCAATATCACCAAGTCACTGTAGCAGGCAGCACAGTACCAATTTCAATGTAGCAAACGACTCGCTGCTTTAATGTACTTCTCAAATTATTCAAACTACTCACACTATGAAAAAGAGAGTCAATCTTTGACTTTCTTTGCAAATGAAATTTGTCGACAGTCTTCGTAGAGCCTGGTTTTGTGTCATCAAGATACTAAATACAATCAATTTCAAGGAAGCTATACCGAACCCTACAAACTGATTTCTCATCACTGAAGTAAAGCTTCAAAAAAATCAAGTATCTTCGTCCAGTGTTAGAGTCGGGAAAATTCTGAAACGATCAACAATGAATCTTTAACGCAGTGATTTGTCAAGCCCCTTTTTGGAAGGTCAAAACTCAATAATTCTTCAAATTTAACATTTGTTTGCAAAGTAATTGCATCATGGTTTTCAAATCCTCAACTAGCAATGGCCTCTGGATTTGTTCCCTTGGAAAATGCAACACAAGGAATACAATTTAGATGCAGATCACCTATGGATATAATGAGTATTTCAGCCTCCAATTTGACTCCTTAATAAATTTGGCATAGGCAATATTTGGAACACATACTCGCCCTTGATACCTTGAGATTTCAGAGCACAATTAAGTCTGAAAACACAACTCAATCCTCAGGTAATGTAACAAATAATGCATCCCTTATTGTCTGATCATAGACCCTGGTGTAATTTCTCCACAAAGATCTCAGCCTTTGACAGTCAGATGGAGCCAAGAATAAACAGTTTTCTATTTGCTATGTTGAGCCCTTTTTCGTTGGTGTAAACACTATACACCAAGTGAATTACACTCCTAAATTATCTCTCAACATAAAAATATTTGGTATTTTACGACCCTCTCAAAGCATAAAATAATTTTTGAAGTGCACAACAATGCAACGTAATCCATGATTCAACTCATAGAGACTGATTCCTTATGAATAATATGCACAAAGAATAATATAAATCACTGTTTCAAGGCTTACAGGCAGCTCACAGGTGTGCCTATTGGACAATGCTTCCAGTGTACTTCTATTGGCATTAGTATTTTCTATTTCAAGGTGCAGATATACCAATGTGAGTCACATTGTAACTCCTCATTCCTCCATGAAAATATAAAAATCACTGATTTTGATTGTTCAAGTAACGACTAGCAGGCCTTTTTTTTGAATGGTTGAAGTGAAATCACTGGATGGCACAAGAAGACGAGCAAAAGAGACACAGGAAAACAACGATTCCACTGAAAATCCACGCATGTAAATAACATTATATGATTTTGAATTGCCAAGTGACCTCTATTTATCTGTCACCGTTGAATGAATACACAACACCTTCAATTTCTGGGAACTTCAAGTCCAGGGTGACGCTACCGCCATTACTGCAGAACAAAACTGTGCTCATCTCTCGTTGACTTCAAGAAATAAATGCTCAACTTCACCATCCTTTTTAATCGCTCCAAGCTTGAGCTTGTGTGTCTGCGCCTGAACTTGAGCACGTTCGGTGGCCCGCGCTTGATACCTTCAACGAGAGATGAGCGTAGTGCTCTTCAAGCCAAATTGCATGAAAATGAAGCAGAACTTGCCCACTCATGCACAACACAGGCTCGCCTTTTACAGGAGAAGGAGCTCACTGAGAAGTACAACACCTGGTTAAATGAGGAGTTAACGTCTAAAGTGGATGCAATTCTACAACAGCGCCAAACTAGTGCGGAAATAGAGGCAGATCTTTCTGCTAAACTTGCAGATGCTGAGATGGACGAGAGCCAAATAGATGATGTCGTCTTGGTCGGGGGTTCGACTATTAATTTGTGCAGGAATTCAAAAGAAAGCACAGAAAAGACATTAGCGGGAATGCTAGAGCTCTTTGCAGGCTAAGAACAACATGTGAGAGGGCAAAAAGAACGTTGTCTTCTACTACACAGACAACGATTTAGATTGATTCTCTATATGAAGGAATTGATTTTTACACCATAATTACTCGAACTCGCTTCGAGGACCTCAACATGGATCTTTTCAGGAGAAGTATGGAGCCTGTGGAGAAATGTATGTGATCGATGCACATTCGATTGTTAGCTGGAATTGTAACACAATCCAAGAGAAGTTGGAATCACAACAACGATGTTGGAATTGTAGAATAGTCCAAGCAATGTTGAAATCACAACAACGATGTTTATTGCTCATAGATCCACTGGTGGGAGGACACCGAGGAGGTGGTTTACAACAAATGTTGTCAGGGAATTTGCACCAATGATAGGCGAAAGAAAGAAGCTACACACAGGAAAGAGAATGCAAAGGTTTACAAAGACAATGGTTCTCTGATTTCTAGTTTCAAAGCTAATTCAAGACACGAGATTTTCTAGCAGAATAATATAATCCTATGAATAATATCTCCATTCATCATAATCTAGTTAAAAGAAGAAAAATGAAGGAGTGTTATTTCCATAAAGACAGTTAGAATTCCAGGAGTGCAGGTCACATAGGGGCAGGTAGGATAGTGCGTTACATAGAATATTGCAGAGTATATAACCACTATAATTTTAGGAGAAAAGATAGAGATGATTTGAGCGCAGAGAAACGTCGCAGCGTATGGGAGCTAAAAGCAGTATCTTTACACAGGATATCAGGTTTGACAGAAATGGTCAGACAAATGACAGGTAGGTAATGGCAGATAGAGGTCAGGTAACGCAGAAGAGAGTCTTAAAATAGCCAAAGTCAAGTGCAGCGTATATAGTGTCAGAGGTCAGGTAGAAGAGGCAACAGATTTCTGGCAGACAATGAATTAATGGAGCGTTTCAGGTAATGGGCAGAACTAACATATATATAGAGACCACAAAACAAGTGGCTCAAATTGGAGCAAGACCAGCAATCGCCCGCTCTGATACCATGTTAAACACACATGGGTAGCAAGAAGAATATGAAAGATAAATCATGAGAGTACATTTTTTATTAACAAATGATATACATTTATCGTACATGGTTTGATGTTGGGTTCCACATCCCAAGGTCTCTTGGACTCCTTTTGTCCATTCGGCTTCCACACTAACCCATAGAGGATTAGGTGTCAAACAGTTTCCAACAAAAACCTCTTTTGGTTTTTTCAAATTCATCACCATCTGATTGGAATCTCTACTTGAACAAGGTCACTAAAATGGGAAAAAATAGAGTATACTCATTTCTTGTTAAACCACTTTTCTCCTTTAGTTGGTAAACATTTTCCCTTTGCAAATTTTGTCACTTAAAATTGCATGTTTGTAACCCTAGTTGTGCTTCCATCAAGGGAGTTGATGAAATATGCCACACTGTAAAAATTACTAAAAACTCCTTTGCCTACTATAAATTGGTTTCCTAGGTTTGTTGGAAATGACTTTTTTTACAAAAAATGTTGTTTTAGGATTTAGTTTTAAAACCTTCTCTAAGGCTTGGAAATCCCACCAAATGTCACATCAAGGATCAAAAGGGATAGAAATTTTTGAAAAACCACTTAGGTATTTGAAATTATAGGGCTAGAATATTGAAAACCTAAGTTTTAATTTTTGCTGCGAGCGTTACAAAAATATTTCATAGCGTAACGCAATGAAAATATTTCATAGCAACAACTATAGTATTGTGATAGGCTAATTTCATTGCAAAAACTTAGGGAAATCTTAGGGTTAGGTAAAATAACTTGTTTTGACATGTTCCTAAGCTTATATTGCAATTTCCACTAAAAAAATATAAATAAAAAAAAATTGATAGGCCTTTACATACCATAACTTTTCACAATGAACTGATAAACATATCATTTCGACCTTTAGGAAAGGTGAAAGCTTGGTTCTAACATAGTTAGGCTATAAGGTCATGTAAAAAGAAAGTTCCAACTCAAGGTTAGGTCACCAGTGGATGTTTTCTAACATCTAGGTGATCAGGTGCATCTAAGATGTTTCAGTAAGTTTCTAGTTAGTAGACCCCACTTCCATAACTTGAACTTGGATGTTAGGTCATTTCATGGTAACTGTTGGCTCATGTTTACCCTAGAGGACTTATAGAAGCAGGGAAATGTGGAGTGGGGTGTTACAGGGTGGTATCAAAGTGAAGTTTTGTTCCCTGTAAACCTTTCTCTGGTACCATTGTTATAGAGTGGTATCAAAGCAAGGTTTATAACATTGGACCTCAGGGTAAATGAAAATGGTTATGGTTATAATGAATGTAGTTATTGTTATAGTTTTGTATTATTATCTTGATTCATACATGATGTTGATATGTTGTTGTTATTATGTTGACGGTGCTGGAAATCCATATAGGAGTCCCATCTGGTATAAAGGCTCGGATTCCAAATACTCAAAGATCTGCCTTGGCTCTAGTTGTCAGCATAGGAGAGTGATGCAATGGTATCTTCGAACAACAAGGTAAGTGTGCCTCAATGCAACTTTATCAAGGTTCTCTTACTGCAAAAGGGGGAGAAAAGTGAGCCTCTAAATGAGAGGTAATAGTATCACCCAGGAAGAGACACACACAAACCAGGAAGGTCTGTCCAACATCCAGTGCAATAGTCCACAACAAATGCAACATTCGTTAAAAACAAAGTACATGGAAAGATCTGTCCACCATCTAGCGGAATAATCCACAATAGATGTGACAGTCGCTACAACCAATAAGTGAGGAAGATTTGTCTATTATCCTACAGAGTAGTCCACAAGGATGAGACAACAATGATAACTAATACAACACATTCCCAACGAAGTAAGCACTAAAACAACCGAAATAGTTCAAGTATCTTAGTAAATGTGAAACAAACATGAATTAAAAATGCTGAAAGAATAGTATTACAAAAATTCACAAGTCATGCATGCACACGTGCTGGCTTGAATAGGCTTTTGTATTAAGAAAAAGTTCCAAGACACATATTTACATCATACATCACTAGCCCCAGTAGTGGGAGTTTGGAGCCACTCCTTGCTCATCAAAGAACTAACTGAAACTCTTTATGCTTTGTGGGAGGAGCCAAGGTGAAAATTCCTTTGCTCATACAATGAGTGGGTATATATAACCAATGGGTGATGCTTGATCCTGTGACTCTTCAACTACCCTCATGACTGTTCAGCTTCCTATGACTTTTCCATCGACATGACTCTTCATATTCATGTGTGTCCATTTGAATTCCACTTTACATTACATTCGATTTACAATAGACATGGGCCATAATAGTCATGTGGCCTTTGAAAACTCATGACACAACTTTGACATGACACTGCTGACATGGACTAGCTTGCTAAGGTGGAAATGCCAAGTTGTTGTTGCTTCTGAGTGATGGATGTATTCTTGGATGCACTTTCTCTTCTCCTCTGCATAGCTTGATGATGTGAGGTATTCAATGATATTTGTTCATGAGAGGTGGTTGCATGCATGTGTTTCCTTTGGTTGTACTTGATAATCTTCTTTGTCCGTTCAATTGTGAGTCTTCTAGCATGGATGAACCTTCTTCATCGTCTCACCATGATCTAACAATGTACATGTTCCTACAATTCACTCATGGCGGGACGACATCAATCTAAAAATTTCGTGATCTAAGATGGTGCATTATTATCCATGGACTGAGCTTGGGACATATCACAAGCTCAGATATAGGGCTCAGTGACTACGCATTACACAGTTCTAGTTGGCAGGGAGAGAGCTTGATCACTGAGATTGTGCAGAGCACAGCTCAAACTTGACTGAGAAACTTTTGAGCACAATGATCACTGAGGAGAAAAATTGCACAGTGGCCACTGGGAGATAGGATTATGCAGTTCAAGTCAGCAGTGGCTTGTGCAAGGTGAGGCCAATAGAGGTCAGTTCTACGCAGTTTTTAGAGGCAAGGAGGATTGGTCAGCAGAGAGGCTTGGACGACCAATCTGCGCAGTTCTTGAAGACAGTGAGCTCCAACTAAGGGAGGACACTGGGGACATCTCTGTGTAGTTTTGGATACCAAGGGAGTCTAGGCTCTTTGTGCATTGTGGGATTCCAACAGGAAAGGGAAAAGCTTGAGGACTGAAAATGCGAAATGTGTAGTTCAAGCCAGACTGGAAGGAACTGCTACGCAATTCTGGGAGTTAAGAAAGGTTGCTGAAATCTGGAATTGCGCAGTACAACTTCCCAAGAGGACAATGTTTGTGCATTGTGTAGTTCGAGTGAGAAAGGTCACATCATTGAGGGCTAATATTGTTCAATGTGTAGCTCATTTGAGGCCTGGTGAAGCCGAGTTTCCCTGTCGGGAAAAATTCCTAAAAATGGCTAAGTGTGGGAGGAAAATGGACTTGTGATGAACTTGAACTGTGATCACACACTTAGCATACTTCAACGACACGACAACAACAGACCATCAGAACAACAAACAAAGCATTACCCTCTGAGTGACTGTCTCACAAAAAGAAATGACAAGTGTGATACTTGAGATAAACCTTAGGATGAGCGTAACGACACTTGTGTGATAATTCTCAAGACTTTTTGTATGCATGCGACAAGTGTTTACATGGCTAGGAAAACTCGTATACATGAAAAGAAACCTTCGAGGTCACTAGAAAGGTTCACAAACATGACATAACAACCAAACATGCCAGAAGATGACCATTGATCCAAGAAGCGAAATGGAGCAAGACACTTAGAGGAAACACATGGAATGACTTTCAGTGCTTGCAACCATGCATGTCTGTTAGGTCCCTATACTACTAGTGTAACCCCTTATTGTTATTAGTGAAACCCCCTCATTATATTGTTGTGCCCATGCAGTCCCCATATTGTTATTATTGTGCCCCATAGAAGCCCATTATTATTGTTGTGCCCTTACATTATTATTGTTATGTCAGCTCTAATTATATTATGAACCCTTAGACTTCTATATATAGAAATGAGGTATTTTCATTTGTATCATCCAAGAATTGTTCATTTTTGTAATGTAAATGAGGTTGCCCCATCAAAGAAGCTAATTTTTAAGTTGTTGATCTATCTTTTCTATCTTTCTGTGAGCTAGTTTCATAACATTTGGTATCAGAGCTTTGGATTCTAGGGTTTTGCTGCTCCAAACAGGTCATCGTGGCATTTTCGCTATAACCTTTTTTTTTACAATGTTTCAGAAGCTAAAAAAAAAACCCTATTTGATCTGAAATTGGTATGAACTTCGGGTCCAAATTTTAGATCTTGTCTTGCTATATTTTCGGAGATATGATCTGAGGAAGTTAGGGTTTTTTGCAAGCTCCACAATTCCATCACAAACAGGTCATCGTGGAATTTTCGCTATAATGTTTTTTCTACGAAGGTTCAGACTCTGAAATTAAAATACATTTGATCCTAAATATTGGTGAATCTTGGGCCCAAATTTCAGATCTTGGTTCGCTATATTTTCGGAAATATGGTCCAAGATATTTAGGGTTTTTGTAGGCTCCCAAATTACATCCCAAACATGTGACCTTGGGAAAATCATCATAACTTTCTCTCTGAGCATCAGATTGAAATTTTGTAAGAAGTTACAGAAAGAGGACGGATCATTTTCAGGTTCGAAGGTAGAAACAATGACACGTGGCACTTCGTCCAAGTTCGCTCTACTTAAAAAGTATATAATTAGGTCATCTTGGGAGATTGGGCATAACTCTTTCTTGGAGAATCCAATTTTGATCAGAACTGTGGCATTGTAAGGAGGACACAAAGGGCTACCGCATGTCACAATTCTAGACCTTGGAGATCTAAACTTTCAGAGATATAACAGATTCAAGATCAAGATCCTAAAAGCACGAAAAAGAATGACTCGAATCAAGAAAATAGAAACACCTAGTAATCAAAATTGGATGGATGATTTGAAGAATGTGATTGAAGCTAAGATAAATAGTTTTATCTATGCCATGGAAGCTGATATCGATTGTATGAAATGATATTGGAAGAAAGGCATGGAAGATTTGAATAAAGACATGGAACATTTGAAGGAAGATGGGACAAAGCTGCTATAAGAAAGGCCTCATAATGGCGAAAAGGTAGTAGAGGAAACTCTTTATGAGAACAAAAGTAATGTTAATCATGATTTCATAGAATCTAATGTTGGATTGAAGACCCAACATATTCCAAAGATAGATATGAGGAATTTTGACGTCAAGGATCCCATAACATGGATACTACAGATGGAGAAATATTTTGATCTACATAATGTGCAAAACACACAAAAGGTATGTATTGCATATTTATATTTAGAACTGAATTAGTTTGTATGGTAAAGAAGGATTTGTTCTCGTAAAAAACTTGTCACCTGGTAAATTTTCACAGAGGAAATGATAGCACATTATGAGGATACAAAGAGCAATACCTTCTTTAGACAATTGATAAATCTCAAACAAAAGGGTTCAATGGAATATCACATTAAGGATTTCCAAAAATTGAATATAAGGGTAAATGATATTCCATAGAAGCATAGGATTGAAGTCTTCATAGGGACTTTAAATGATAACATCCAACATGAAGTTCACCTTTGGGAACTTGATTCATTGGAGAAGGCATACAGGTTGGAAAGAAAAATTGAAAGCAAAATTATGGTAACAAGGAAGCATACCACTCATAACTATAAAGATAGAATTGTTGTTGCTCCTAGCCTTTCACCACCTACAAGGTCGACACCAAAACAATTAGAAGAAAAAAGAACAAAAGGCCTTTGTTACAATTGTGATAGAAAATACACTAAATTTCATAAGTGTGCTAAGAAGAGATTAATTTACATAGATGGGGAAGAGGAGCAAGAAAAGGAACAAGAAACGTCAAAAGAAGAGGATATACACCAAGAACCAATCCCAGAGAAAGATGAAATGAATCCGGCCGTATCTTGTAATGCATTGATAGGAATTACCACTCCTCAAACTCTCAAGATAGAAGGGCATATCAAGAAGAAAAAGTTAATAGTGTTGATTGATTTGGGTAGTACCCATAATTTTATTCGTTGTAAGATAACCAAGGAATTGAATTTCTTCCTATATCCACCACCAAAGTGCAAGTAATGGTTGCAAATAGAGGAACCATAATTTTTTTTAGAAAGTGCCATAATATCAAGTTATCCATGGGAGAATATGTCTTGAATAGTCCAATGATTTCCATTCCAATGGGTGGTGCAGATGTTGTACGAGGAGTCCAATGGCTACAATATTTGGATATGATAGCTTTTAATTTCCAAGAACTTTTCTTGAATTTTTTTTGGAAGGAAAGGAGGTTGAATTAAGGGGTATCACAAGGAAACTGGGAAATATAATCAACTCTAATAACATGAAAAATATCCTAAATAAAGAACAATGGGGTGTAATTGCACAATTATGTTCACAAGAGTTTCCCACATCGAAATCATCTATTTCTCTAGATCTCCAAAAAATTTTGGACAATCATTCCAAGGTATTTGAGACTCCCAAATGCCTCCCAACTATTCGTGATCATGATCATGCTATTCATTTGATTCCAGGAAGTGTTCCCCCAAACATCAGGCCTTACATATATCCATGTGCCCAAAAGAGTGAAATTGAACGCATGGTTGCAGAAATGCTAAAGGTTGGTATAATTCAACCTAGTCAAAGTTCCTTCTCTACTCCAATGGTATTGGTACACAATAAGGATGGATCATGGCGCATGTGTCCAGATTATAGGGAGCTCAACAAGCTTACTATTAAAGATAAATTTCCCATTCTTGTCATTGATGAATTATTGGATGAATTACATGGAGCAATTTACTTTACCAAGTCGGATCTTCGTTTAGGATATCATTAAATCAGAATGAAGACTAAAGACATTCGAAAAACAATATTTAGAACTCATGAGGGTCATTATGAATTTTTGGTCATGCCTTTTGGCCTTACCAATGCACCTTCTACATTTCAAAGTTTGATGAATTCCATTTTCAAACCCTTCCTTCGAAAATTTGTGTTAGTATTTTTTGATGATATACTAATCTACAACAAGTCTTGGAATGATCATGTTCAACATGTCGACAGGGTGATCAAACTATTGGAGGAGAAACAATTATATGCAAAAATCTCCAAATGTTTCTTCGGAGTACAAGAGGTGGAATATTTAGGTACTCAATTAGCTTATAGCTCATCTTATCATCCTCAATCTCATGGGAAAACTAAGATAGTGAACAAATTTTTGGAAGGATATCTTTGTTGCTTTGTATCTGATAAACAAACATAATGGGTCAAGTGGTTGCCTCTGGTTTAATGGTGGTATAACACTTCCTTCCATACTGCAGCAAAAATGACCCCATTTATGGCACTTTATGGATATCAGCCACCGTCCATCACATCATCTTTAAAAGAAAATTTTAAGGTTCAAGCAGTGGAAGATCACATCGAGCATCAACAAGAAGTTCTCAGACTCTTAAAGGATAACATCACTTTGGCGCAAAATAGAATGAAAGTCAGATTAATATCACAGTGAAATAAGTTTTGATGTAGGTGACTAGGTATTTCTATGACTACAACCATACAACAAAATGTCCCTCAAGCAAGCTAAGAAGGATAATAAATTATCACCAAAGTATTATGGCCTGTACAAGGTGTTACAAAAGATTGGTACTATGGCATACAAATTTAAGCTTCCTACATCTTCCCGAGTGCACCCAGTTTTCCATGTTTCATGCTTAAAGAAGGTTATAGGTGAGAAGGTCCCACTTTAAACAATATTGCTAGAACTTGACGAGGAAGGAAAAATCATATTGGAACCTGAAGCAGTCATGGAAACAAGAACCAGAAAACTACGAAATCGATCAATTTCAGAGTATCTCATCAAGTGGAAGAACTTATTCGCTGAAGATTCCACATGGGAGGATGAGAATTTTATACAGAAGCATCCAGAACTACTCAAGCGACGGGGACAACAATTTTTGAAGGAGAGGGGCATGTTAGGTCCCTATACTACTAATGTAACCCCTTATTGTTAATGGTGCAACCCCCTTATTATATTTTTGTGCCCATGTAGTCCCCATATTGTTATTATTGTGCCCCATAGAAGCTCACTATTGTTATTTTTGTGCCCCATAGAAGCCCACTATTTTTATTTTTGTGCCCTCACATTATTATTGTTATGTCAGATTTGATTATATTATGACCCCTTAGACTTCTATATATAGAAAGGAGGTATTGTCATTTGTATCATCCAAGAATTGTCTATTTGTGTAATGTAAAGGAGGTTTCCCCCTCGAAGAGGCTGATTTTTATGTCATTGATCTATCTTTTCTATCATTTCGTGAGCTAGTTTCATAACAATGTCATTGAAGACATAATGATATAAAAATGATAATTAATCCTTCATGATACACTGATGTATTTCAAAAGATGTTATTTGTTTTCCATGCCTACCCTCCAAAGGGTTATTCATCAAATGGAGTCTTCATGTGGTCTCGATCTTCCATCGTACCCTGGGTTCCTTGGTCTCCTTATCTTTTCTCCTCATCTCCTTGAGATTCATATAGCATGTCATCCATCTCTATGGCCACCAAGAGACAAAATTACGCAGTTGAAGCAGGCAGTGATTGTTGCGAGATGAGGCCATGGGAGGACAAATCTACGCAGTTTTAGGAGACAAGGTGGACTGGGCAGCTAAAATTCCTGAGGGACAAAACGCAGTAGTTTCTGGAGACAGTGGGCATTGGCTAAGTGAAGGACACTGGAGGAAACCACTATGCAGTTTTGGATGCCAAGGGAGGTTGGGCTTTCTACGCATTGTGCAGTTCCAACAGAAAAGGGAAACATTTAAGGGTTGTAGATGCGAAGTGCACAATCCAGGAAAACTGGATGAGGTTAGGTTGCTACGGAAACTCATGAATTTGGCTAAGTGTGGGATTATTGGGACCAATGTGAACAGTGATAGAACTTGACTACGATCACACACTTGAACACTTAATGATGCAATATAGACCATCTAGAATATATGAAAACATACTTCACTTCACGCAACAACCTTTGTGGCAACTTATGATAAGCATGACTCTGATGATAGACTTTGGGAGGATAAAGGTGACACTTGTGCAAGAGTGCATGAAATGAGTGCAAAACATGTCTATGTGATGAGAACAACCCATTCACACAAATATTTCCCCTTGAAGTAAAACAAACTTCCCTTTGCACGACAAGCGATAATCCCCATGCCCAAAGATGACACATACTATATAAAGATAAAAGCGTGAACGAATCTTAAGATCTAAGAAGGGAGCTTGGGATCATCATATTACTAATAAGTGACTAAGGAGTGATCAATCTCATGATCGAAAGTAGGCTTCAAAATTCAAGTATAGGCCAAAATTTTGGAGGGTGTTGTAACTGCTACAACACTTGGCGACACACTGGTTGAATTCTAGCTTCCCTGTCTTGGTTCTCTTTTAGTGCGGAGCCTTGGTCCTTCAGGGAGTATTGATTCATCATGTAGATTACTTTCACTTCCCCACTTACGCCATGGGTAGACATGGTCCCCTTTGTACCTCCTCATTTGAACAAAACATAAGATTAAGCCAGATCACAATGTTTCGAATTGGGAAGGGTAGTTTAGCTCACGAGCTTAAGATTTTTAGAGTATAATTTTTCATCTCCGGTGTTGCTCCATTGCCAACAGGGCTACTGTAGGTTTTAACCCCGTACAGAAATTACCTGCATACAAATTCTAAATCACAGAAAAATAAACAATGTGAGAGCATAACACATAAAACACATATACACAGAGATTTTCCCCTGGATCCCAAAACCAGGACTACCAGCTTGATTTTTCATTATGTTCCTTTCAATGTTACAATACATATTTATACATGTCGTAGCATCCAATACCAGGGACCGAAAAACCATCGCGTCCAAAACCATGGACCGAAAAACATAAGTAGGTTCGCCCAACCTGATATAGGGTCCAAAATTTTTTTTCCCAGGGTGCTGCCCCGGACCCCATTGAGGGGGACTATCCGCCCCCCTCAAACCCCCCTGTGACCCCCCGCTACGCAACAAAGGGGGGGCTCCACCCCCCCTCTAACCCCCCGGTTCACTACGTAGGTTAGTCGTGCAAAGAATATAACACAACCCAACAATCTCCCACTTGTTGTTTTCTTTCCATAGGGGGCCACATGAGAGCTTAGTCATTTTTCCAGCCCTGAAACACCCATTATTTCTCTACACCAAGAGAACTTCTCAAAGCTCACAGATT
>APFE030010780.1:0-12166 GCA_000404065.3 Pinus taeda
ATAGTTAAAGAAGAGACACTGACTGTAAAATTAAAAACAAGCAAAAAACTTTCTTTGCTGGAAAAATCTGTTCAATAACCTTCTTACAGCTCCTACAGTGAAAAAAAAACTTTGTTTTTGACTCACTGAGTGTCTAGACTAGCACCGATACCATGTTGGAATTTTCTGCTTAATTCCTTAACAAACAGACAACACAAAAATGCTCTGTTTCTGCTCAGAAAACTGTAAATTTCGTTTTCTAGACTTGGTGTTGCAACAACAGGATTCGGTATTGCAGCAACAGGATTTGGTGTTGCAGCAACAGGATTCA
The DNA here is from genome assembly GCA_000404065.3 of Pinus taeda. Taxonomy (NCBI): domain Eukaryota; kingdom Viridiplantae; phylum Streptophyta; class Pinopsida; order Pinales; family Pinaceae; genus Pinus; species Pinus taeda. The sequence continues at coordinate 311 of APFE030010780.1, forward strand.
GTGTTGCAGCAACGCTGATCGTGGTGTTGCAGCAATGCAAAATTGACGTCAAGTCACTTGGCGTAACGGCAACACATTTTTGACGCTAAGTCACTTTAAGAGAATTGACGCTTTGGTGTTACAGCAACTAAAAATAGTTGGCGTCAAAATCACTTATAAACTTACAGTGAGACAATTGACGCTTGGTGTAAAAGCAACTAAAACAAGTGGCGTCAAATCACTAATAGACTTACAGAGTAAAATCAAAGTGTTTTTGACACTTGGTGTAACAGCAACAGAAAATCAGCAAAACAATAAACTTGTATTCATGAACAATAAACAAGACTAATACAGTAAACTTAGCTGTTACAAGAGGAACACTTCAGTTCCAGAAATCAATTTTCTCTATCTCAGAAAATCGTAGGTTCAGCACTGCTGTGCATTTACAGAAGAGACTTACTCTTGTTCTTCTAACCTTCACTCTTTTCTCTTAGAGTACAAAAACAGAACTGTTGTTCAGAAATTTCTTGCACTCACACAGAAAACAGAACTACTGTTCTTTTCTGCTTACACCACTAAAACAGGACTGCTGTGCCTTTATATTTATAGGAAAATAAATATTTGTGTTTAAACAATAAACTAACTAAAATATCTGTTGATATTTATCTTTGTATTTATTACAGAAGAGGCGGTGATGACTTTCTCACTTGAAAACAAGTCGGTTGCAGGGGAATTAATTTCTGCACATTTAATGCTCATTTAAAGTGCAAAAATATCAGAAGACTTTTGCTGCTTTGGAATAACTGCTGAAATCAGATCTTTGTTCAGCATTTATGTGATGCAGTTGGAATTAAATTCCAACAGGTTTCAGTTAACAGAGTTGCAGAAAGAAACATTATTATGCCCTTTGCAATCAGCCAAACTGATCCGGTTTCGAAGTATTTTCATCTCCAGACATTTGTAATTTTATATATTTACTAATTCTTGATTACTGAGCAAGCTTAAATGTATGATAAGGCTAACTTTGTGTTTTACGCTCTATTTGAAGCAGATCAGTTCCAGCAAAAACACCTGAGCAACAGTCCATAGGTCAATTTGTTATTTTTTTTTATAACGGAATGGTGAATGTTTACAATGTGTCCGCTGAGAAGGTATTATATTGATCTTAGCAACAAATTTAATACATTCACAACAAATTTCGTATATATTTTTGACGAAACATTTTCATCTTTAGTCTTCTTCGCGTTCTTTAATTTATTCGCAAGCTTATTTCGTCATTTTCGTGGCAGGCAGAAGCCATTATTAGGCTTGCCAGCTCTATAAGTTCAAGGAAGACCAGAAGACCTCAGATTAATATCCGCAAAATCCAACAGATATTGAAACCGCTGCATCATAAGCAACGAAGATCAGCCTGAAAGACTTTCTGTAGGTAAAATGCGGATCCTAAAATATTTTATATTAACAAATGTGGTTCATAACTTCATACTATTCGACAGAAAGTAAAAAGTATAGAAAGGTTTTCAAGATTGAAAATTGTGTTTTTAACATTATTTTTTTAACTTTTTGCGTGCACTGGCTTGGAAATTGTCCCGAAATTATCTGTGCAATGCTTCCTCCAAAAGCAAACGGAGAGGTAAATAGACTTTATATCATTTTTAAAAATGATGTATATTCAGAAGATTGAATAGCAAATCCAACATTTAAATCAATTACGATAATTATATTTAGTGTAAATTTAGATGATTGAGTAGGAAAATGTGTATTAGAAGGATGATTTTTTTGGTACAGAATTAACATTGTGTCTCCTTACACCATGATGAAGCTGGTGACATTTCCTTGGAAAGGCAGGAAAGATTCAGACAGCCAGATCATCTTCTCGTTGGCTTGCTCATCACAATGATTTTAAGATGTGGGTGGATGGTATTGACCATTAATGGCATCAGGCGACATTTTCTAATCTTAACCAAATCGTTTTCATCGACATTAAATTGAGCGAACGAATGTGTTTTCTCTCGAGTACCACCATAAGCAGAAGTAAGCACCACCTCCATTTTCACATCGTTCTGGTTGTTAGCCTGGAGCTACTGAGCAATTTCTTTTTTCTTTCATTTATTGTAAATAGATTATTCATAATTTTATTAAAAAAAAATGAAGTTCATCTCTCGACAGATCTTATATGTGACATGAAGAGTAGAAAGTTGGTAATGTACATCATGTACGTTGGCAATATGTTTACAAGTCCACGAGTATTTAATTATTTTCTAACTATATAAATTTCATGGGAATCTTAGTAACGAAATTTGTTAGGTAATATAGATTGATTTGGTGATTTTTAATAAGGTAAAGTTGTCATCTACTACAACTGCACTCACATTCTTATTTGGTTTATAATTATGCAACATTAATATATAAGCTCACTTACTTTTTCAATTCGTTTATAATTATGTAATCCAAGTAGCCCCAAGGGTTCGTTCAATTGGTCAAAAACTGTGCCTTGCCATCGGGAGGTCATAGGGTCGAATCCACTCGAAGCCCTTGGGGTCAAGTCTTGCAGTAGCTATCGCCCAGATTTTTCCGTGGACGTAGCGATCACTCACTAACCAGGATGCTCGTGAACCACATGCAAAAAAAAATTATGTAATCCAAGTATTTTCTTAAATATTTATTTTTCAATAAAATAGAGTTATCGTGGACAAAACTCCATGCTACATTTATGAGCTTCCTATATAAATAAAATAGTATCAAATTCCATATTATAAGTTGCAACATAATAACATTGTTATGCATAGAAATAGATTTCACGTACCTGACTCTTATAAATTATAAATTCCATGGGAATCTAACGAAATTTGTTATGTAATATAGATTAATGTGGTGATTTCTTTAATAAGGTAAAGTTGTCATCAACTACAACTCTATCCGCATTTTAATTTTGTTTATCATGCAACATTAATTTTTAAGTTCACTTCCCTTTTCAATTATGTAAAATTCAAGAAATTTAAGTATATATTTTATATTTTGGTTTATAATTATGTACCATTAACGTATAAGTCTGATTATCTTTTCAATTCTTTTATAATTATGTAATATTAACGAAATCCAAGTACACATTTTAAAATAAAATAAAGTTATTATAAACAAATCTATCGATCTATTTTTTAAAATCAAAAAATATATAATATGGTTAATTTTTTTTTTTACTACGATTTATTATTAGAGAAACTAGAGAAACTAGACCAGTAACCGAAATGTAGACTACAAATCCAAGAGACTACAGATCTAAGAAATTATGTACATATTGTAATAGATAAGAGTATGACCAAAGTCATTAGAACATAAAGTATAACCAAAAAAACAATTGAGTAACTAGGTTGTTGTAACCCTGCTGAAAGTATATAAGTGCTAAATGTAGACTACAAATCTAAGAAATTACGTACATATTGTAAAAGATAAGAGTATGATCAAAGTCATTAGAACATAAAGTATAACAAAAAAACAATTGAGTAACTAGGTTGCTGTAACCCCTGCTGAAAGTATATAAGTGCTAAAAGAGACTTCATTAAAAAATGAATATAAGTGCTAAGACACAAAGAAACCAATGCCAATCATATTGTACTAGACACACCAATGGGTGTTGTAAGGTCTTTAGGTGGGGCAACCCGATGAGGGGGTCAAAAGTATTTGAAGGAGCCCAGGTGGAGAGGTCTGAAAGAACCATGGAGTTGCATGGGGAGATTGATGGGGAGGAGGAGATGATTGACTTGGGTCTAGAAAGCTGAAGCTTGTTTTGTGAGCATGCTAAGTTGGGTAAATTCGTAGCAGGTTTATTATTAGAGAGAAAAACATGAAGGAGGATGACAGAGATATTGGAAGCTAGAAGAATGGATTTGTTGTGAAGGAAATTCTCTAGGCACAAAAATATGGGTAGCTTGTCAATAGAAGTGTTCTATAAAATTTTCTTGATGGTGGAGATGACTAACATAGAGTCTCCTTCCACCATGAGCCTATTGAAACCCTGCTGGTTGGAAATTTACAATCCCACTTCCTATGCATAGAATTCAACTACATTATTGGTGGGGTGGCCTAAAATGCTGACAACCACAAATAATAGATTATCGTTGTTATCGCTAAGGATGCCTACATAACTTTTTTGTCCTGGATTAACTTTGTATGCATTGTCGAATTTGTATTTGATAAATCCGAGAAGAAAAGGGGACCAAGTAAGGGGGGAAGGGGGGGATGAGGGGAGAGAGAGGTTGGGTGGGTGGATGTTGGTTGAAAAATTAAAATGTAGAATAGAATGGTGCTTTAGATGGAGAGATCTACTAGTTGTTGGAAGTCCACGAGGAGAGGAGGGTGGTCTCTATTACACTAAATGATACATTATACGAAACAGAATCGGAAGAGGATGGACATTACTTGAAAATTTGGCTATTTCTTTCTTTCCAAATCAACCAAAATATGAATCAAGGGAAGAGAGACCATGCTTTATTAAGGATTTCCCTTTTGTAAGGGCATTACTTGAAAATTTGGCTATTTCTTTCTTTCCAAATCAACCAAAATATGAATCAAGGGAAGAGAGACCATGCTTTATTAAGGATTTCGATTTTGAAAGGGAAGGGCTTCCAAGCTAAGATTGTTTCCAAGAGTGAGTTGTGTCTATCTTCCTACTTCCTTAAGTAGGAATATAATTTTGTCCAAAATTGATCCACAAATGAACAATCAATGAACAAATGCTCAACACTTTCGAGACTAGCTCTACGCATATAGAAAATAGAGGATCCTTCATAGTCCCTTTTGATGATTTTATCCCAAGTCAGGGCTCTCTTCTAAGCCAATAGCCATAGGAAGTGAGAAATCTTGGGCCACATGTTAGCATTGGGGGCGTAGATGGTATTAGTGGCCAAGGAGTACGCTTCCATCATAGTGAATACGCTCGTTGATTGATAACCCCAACATAGTGTGTCAATTCCATCTGTGATTAGGATAAGGCATTGCTCAAGATGACATTGTAGTGTTTTCCATAACCATGAGGGGATTCCCGAAGGCCAGTCATATATTGTTTTCCGAGCACACCATGAAGATCTTTTGTGTTGAGGCCAACAATGATGATTTACTTGCATGTAACCATTGCCTACCAAGAATATTTTTAGATCATTGAGATGCTCTTGCTAGTCCAATTTAGGCATTTGTTTTCATGAGTCCTGCCACAAGTGCGTGCATATTTCCCAAAAGTTATGGGTCTGTATGAGAGATTTGTTATTTTCAGCAATCCAACTTTAGTTTTTGGATTAGAGAGTGGTGAGGTATGCATTTTTCATGCCATAAAATTTTCTAGAGATATTGGCGCTTTTGAATCCAACACCACCACAATTTGGCACCCATAACATCCTTACTGAAAGTTTCGGAGTCTCAAACATAAGGCTTCCCCAAGGTTTGGGAAGGAAGAGTTTGTCCCGGGCCACAAGGGCCCACTTGCATTATCTACTCATACACCAACCCCATCGCCCCCTCCAAAAGACAATTTTCATCTGTTCATAAGCTACCCTAAGGTTACAAAAATTTGGAATACCTTGGATGTCTCATTTGGGTTACAACTCCCACTGTTGTCTGCTATTCCAGAGTGTCTTGAATGGTGGAGTTCGTAGCATGGCACTAGGGGTTTCATTCCACCCATTGTTCTTTGGGAGATCTGGAGGTGGAGGAACAATATTATTTTCAATGAGTACCGTGAAAGCTAAGCAGTGGTAATGGAAAAAATTCAAAGCACAATCTCGAGTGAAATACATGCTGGTACATCCAATAAACTGCGCAAAAACACCAAATCTGGCCGCAGATCTTCTTCCCTACGATCTTTTTTGACGGAGCATCACAGTGTAGCAATTGTGGATGTGAATTCATTATCTGATATTTGCCAGAGTTAACAGATCTAGTACACTAGAGGGCAAGAAATGGCTCCAACACAAAGGCTGAGGCCATGGTATTATGGGGACTCTAGTTCATACATTATCTCAATATTCCTACTATCCACATTTATGGGGACTCAAAGGTCATTATTGATTATGTCTATGGGAATGCCAACATCAAAAAATCCTCTCTTCAGTGTTGGCTACAATAGATCTCTACTCTCTAGAACCCTCTCTAATACTCCACCATACAACAAGGACTTCAATGTAGAAGCGGACTGCCTCTCCAAAAAAGGCATCATGGAATATCTGGATGGACTCCACATAGAGATTAAGATGGATGAGACTTGGTTGGAGACCGAGATTATTCCTTTACCAGGATAACTACACCCGGACATACTCTTTTTTTATTGCGGAGTAACTACTCTACATTGCATCTTGCTCTTCATGTTTCTGAAAAAAAATAGATGTATGCCTAGCATATGCTACAATATGTTATGCTGATTTATCTAGATACAACAAACAACCCATAATTAGCATAGAAAATATTTTACGTATCCTGGTCTGGTTATAAGGTTCATTTTTATGCATGTTTGCAGATTAGCTTGGATATATAATTTTGATATGCTCCTATGAGATGTAGACTTTGAAACATATGTAATTTCTATACAAAATAAATATATCACTTTTTTCATCTGAAAAAAAGAAGCATCTAACTTCGTGTTTTTAGCACTATTTGCAACAGATCAGTTCTTAATCCTGCAGTGTTGTCAGCTATGCAAGGAATTCAGTCAAGGAACAGTAACATAAGCCAAGGTAAGATGATACAAGAATGCAAAGTAGACACTATTAGCTTGGCTTCCATGAGTATATTGGGATGTAATCAAGTTTTTTATTATGGGTTAGTTTATTTGAAGGAGGGATGCAACTCCCTATCATAAACATGATATCATCTATGTGTATAATGTGAATTATGGCATCCCACTTCCTGACATAAGTTATGTTTTCGTATGTTAACTCATGTAGGCATTGTTGTACTCGTGTCATTTTTTATCCTGTTACCACTGTTCCTTTTCCAAAAACTTGGTACAAGTAAAGTTAGCTTCATGTTCTCACCCATAATGATTGCCTGGTTTGTGACCAACATCATGATAGGACAGTATAATATTGTGAAATATTATCCTGGAGCATTCAAGGCATTCAACCCATATTATATATACTGTTACTTTCATGAATATCACTAATAAGGATGGGTGATGCTTGGAGGTGTAGTCTTATGTATAACAGGTATTGATTGATGATATGTGTCTCATTTTATCATATAGTATACTTGGAACTATTTTCTAACTCAATTGATAAATCCATACCAATGATTTTCTCAAACACAATTCATAACTTCATCCCAATTATTTATGCTAAAGCTATACAAATAGAAACACTAACATTAGTTCTTTGTTTTCACTGGATCCAGGTGCAGAGGCCATGTTTGCAGACTTGGGCCTTTTCAACAGGAAATCAATCTAGGTCCAAGCTATATGTCAAGGACAGAATTATTAGTATTTCATCATACCTGTGTGCTTCATCCTCCTTAAGTTTTAGTAACATAATGAGAAATTTGGGTTTTTTGTTGAAGCTTGCTTTCTGTGTGTTGGTTTACCCATCTCTACTTAACACACATACGAGACAAGCGGCTTATTTGATAAAAAAACCCAGGGGACATAGGCTCTACATTTTACAAAGAAATACCACAGCCTGTGTATTGGTCAACGTTCATTGTTGCCACTTTAGCAGCCATTGTAGCCAGTAAAGCATTGATTACAACAACATTCTCAATCATAAAATAGTCCATGGCTCTTAGCTACTTCCCTCGAGTGAAGATTGTGCATACCTCCCAAAATTACGAGGGTAAAATCTATTCACCTGAATTTAACTATGTTCTCATGGTTATCTACATTACAATTATCATCGGATTCTGGGATGGAACACAAATTGGTAATGCACATGGTAAGAATATCCAAATTTATATATGACAATAGAATTTGGTAGTTTTTATGGATTCTTTTGAGTTTCCAAGGATAATTTTAGGTATTTGGTGGTGCAGGGGTTGCAGTTGTTGGGGTTATGTTCATTACGACGTGCATAGTAACCTTGGTCATGCTTGTGGTTTCTAACATACATGTTTTGCTTCTACTACCCTTCACTCTATTTTTTTGCTATCTTTGAAGGCGTTTATCTATCATCTATATTGAATAAGTTTCCACAGGGAGGTTAGTGTCCCTTCCTAATTTTTTGACCATAATGTTCTCTTGGAACTATGGAAGGCAGAAAACGTATAAATATTTAGCATGAAGAAAACTTAGCATAGAAGTTTTGAATGGATTGGTTACCCGAGTGAATTCACATGTACCAGGAACTTGTTTCTTCTGCAGTGACCTTATTTCTGGCTTACCACCGATTATTGAACATTATGAAAAGAATGTGGGGTCTCTGCATGAAGTTCTTGTCATTGTCATCATAAGAATGATCCAGTCAAGACAATGCTTTTTTCGGAGAGATTTATAGTTGGAAAACTAGAGCCAAAGGGTGTATATAAATGCGTAGCCCAATATGGTTACAAAGATGCCCCAAACATTGAAGGATCTGAATTTATCAACCAGGTTGTTGAAAGCATAAAAGACTATCTCAAGCTCAGAGGAACTCATTCCTCCTCACATGACAGAAGTTATGCAAGCAGAAATACAGTGGCAGAAAGTAACTACTCTGTAGATGAGGAATTGCAGTAGCTTGAATTGGCAAAGAATACAAGGGTTGTGTATGTTCTAGGAAAAATCACATTGAAGACTAATAAGAGCACTGGTCCTTTTGAAGGATTGCTGATTGACAAGCTCTACAGATTTCTCCAAAACCGTTGCAGGTTTACTCTGTCTACCTACCATATACCACCTGTGCATTTACTTCAAGTCGGAATGGTGCAAGAAAGTTGGAGTTCGTTCACACAAAACTATTAGAAGACAATGAAATCAGAAGCTTTTACTCATAATAAAGCTTTTAGGGCCGTAAAGCTCTTGATCACTGGAAAATAGGATATAATTTTGTACTATTGTTACTATTTTAATAGATTTAGAATATTTCAAAATGTGAATTTCCGGTGAGATCAAAAGAAATGAGCATTGAGTTTTTTACCATCTCTGCAATAAATCATGCATCATTTAGAGTGAACTAGTACATACATGTTTTGTGACTCTAGTAGAATGGAAAAAAATGATAACAGTTCATTACTTTTTAGTTTCAATCCTTCTTTTACACTAAGGCTCTTATCTTTTGATGAAATGCAGAGCCTGGTAAATTAAAATTTTCAAGAAATCCCAGGTAGAGTTTGTTAAGAGTGTATTTTAAATTCTAATAGTAACTCCTTTTTATCCTTTGTCCTTCGAAATTTGTACACTCTCGAGTTGTCTGGGGCTAAGTACCAGTTCATGTGTTACAGGCCCAAGCCACCAAACAACACTTTTCCCATGTTGGGTCCCTTCAAATTCTGAATCTAAGAAGCCTCATAGGAGCAACAAAATGAAAATGATACCTAGAAAATCACTCTTCTTACCTAAGCCACCAATCCTAGCAAGGATTAAGGAGGACCAACAATAACTATAAGGATCCCATGCTTCCACTATACTCTCTATTGCTTTATGATCCAATATTTTTCTCATCTTATCTTTCCATTTTGTTTTGAATGTGGAGTCTTTACAACCTGCAATATAGTATGCTCTAAGCCCCTATAGAAATATTCAAAATGTGGCTACATTTTCTTTACAATATCTGTAGATGAGGGTATGCCCCCTTTGTCTGCTCTGGTGGAGAGCTGGGCTTTTGCTATGAGTACCTCATAAAACTCACGCTCATATGTCAGTTGCAGTGTCTTATTTGGGGACAAGAACACAAGTCCTTGAGCTGCGGTCATGGTTTTAATACCAATCCGCTTTTGACTTCTTCCTTGCTTGGTAGCAATTTACAGAAATCTCTATAACCCAACAACCAGTATGTTCGAAACCTGTTCGGATCAAACACTAATATATCAAGGGTTTTCAAATAGGAATCTTTGAAATTTTGGAAAAGAAATTGAAGCATTTGGCAAGTTTTGGCCTACTACTCATAAACATCAATCCGAAAAAGGGGTATGTATTGTAGTATTTGTAAATGAGTAAACATTTAAAATTTAGTTTTATATGAAAAAAGATTTAGTATGCATAACGAAACATTAAATTAAAATAATAATAATAAAACAGTTTAATTCAATTTATTATATTAATTTTTCATTTTTATATTAACAAAATTATAAACAATATTTTCGAAAGGAATCATATTATTAATGATTCATCTTCATAACCATCAAAATTTCATATTAAAATTTAATTAACATGTTTTAAATTTAATATAAAACTTACTATAATGGATATATTGTACTCAAGAAAAAGGGTTTGGTGCAGTGACCATTCCCATTCTACCCAGCTCGTAGAACAATGGAGTTGTGTTAGGACTTCATCTGTAATACTGGGTAATTAGGTCTCTCAGCTGACACATTTACATTTACTGTATATGATATGTGGCCTTTTTTTGGAGTTGTGTTAGGACTTGATCTATAATATTGGGTAATTGGGTCTCTTAGTTGACACATTTACATTTACTGTATATGATATGTGGCATTTTTTGGTCTGTGACAGGAAGGGGAAGATAGTATTCATATCGTATGTTCTTGGATGGGGTCTTTTTCAACTTATTTCATCGAAGCAATTTTGTTATTGGTAGGCACTTTAGGCCTTGCTGCCATGGGTTTTGAATGGAAACGAGTGGGCAGAGGTTGTCAGTTAAGCTTGTGGTTGCTACTTTGTAGCATTATTTTTAATTATCTTTGACAAAAGTGTATCTTTATGATACATTTCAGCCATCATATACAATCAGAGGTATATATTTTCGATGATATTTCAACTTGTTATTTCATGCTAGTTTCTCTTTCTTGGGAAATCTCAGTATTGTCAGAGGGGTTTAGTTGAAGATAGACAAATTGGCAATTTGATAGTTGTCACAAGTGTTTTTGCTAAGAAGGATTTGCTAAATAATGCAGATATAATTTGCATTGGTTGTCCTAAGCATGTTCTGTGCATATGTCCCTTATAAAGTTGTGGCTTGAACAATAATTTGCATTTCAAGCCTTTAAAAGTGAGCATTACAGAACATGAATTGGGATATTAAAAACACATTCAAGATTTTATCCAAAAGAAAGTTCATGACATATCATATGAAGTTAGTAGTGAAAAATGTCACTTTAATAGAGTTTTGGCAAATTAAGGAATTTGTGCATCCCTATATTTATGAAAATTTCACCAAGAGTTTGATTTCAGTGAGGAGTTTGATGGCATTCACTTGTATTTTTGGAAACCCCTAGTTGACAGAACCACGTAGTAGGAAAAGGACATTTAATTTTTACTCACACGATGGTAAATCGAATTATACAACAAATAAAATCATATTCATAGTCAGTGGAATATTTTGTGACAGCTAGCAACCTTGTGTGCCCTCTTTAAAAGTGACAATTCATTCTTAAATATGTACCATATGGAAAAACAAAATCTCCAAATACAAAAAAACATGTTCACATAAACAACAACTGCTACATGAATAATGGATAACCTCTATATGACATTAACTATAACTCATTACCATCCACCCTTACTTTCAAGAATGTCCATTCACATGTTTCTATTCTTCCACACACTACTATTACTTCTCCATATTCCAAACACACATAACTAATAGTTTCAAGTGTAACTCAATATCATCCACCCTTGCTTTCAACAATGTCCACTCACATGTCACTATTCTTCTACACACTATTATTTACAAAATATCTATATTTAGCATACACATAACTAACAATTTCAATTACAACTCATTATCATCCACCCTTACTTTCAAC
>APFE030010783.1:0-10319 GCA_000404065.3 Pinus taeda
GACCTGCGTGAAGATATTCACAGTTGGACTAAATCGACTCCTCAAACATCTCAAGGGTGCGGAAACTTGGTTCCAACATCCCCCTATACTGCTTTGAGTGAGACCTCAGTCTGCGCTTCATGGGTTGTTGCCGAAAGGGCCAGTAGTACATGGATTTGTTTGGCTAATTAACTCTGAACCTGGGTCAGAACCCAACAAGCAAACATATACTATTTTCTCCTATGGGGTCATCCATATTTCATGGGTATTAGGGACCTTTTCGCTAAAAATGGTATGTCAAATAAAGGATTTTTATGAAAATAAAAAATAACAAATAACAAATTTTATGATTTTTTTTATGAATTTCATGTCCAAAGATGATAATATTTGAAGTTTTCTTTCCAAAATAATGATTCACATAAGGTTTGAAGTAAAAATAACAAAATAAACAAAATTGTTATAAAAAAAAAAAAAGAAGAAGATTATTTTAACAAAAAAAGTCAAAATAACAAAATTAAATTATATTGCTTTAAAAAATAAAATAAGAAAGCAAACATTAATTAAAAAAAAAAAATAAAACTAAAAATTAACAAATAAATCACTAAATAAATTGTAAGTAATAATAATAATATAATTTAAAATTAAAATTAATTTTTATCAAACAAAATGGAACAAGAAAAAATAAACTTCAAAAAACAATTATAAAAGAAATAAATAAAACCAAACTAGGTCCATCTTAACCTTGGATCTATCAAGCACTGAGAGGGATCAAATCTCTTGAGATGCAAACTTCGTTTAAAGTGAAAAGAGATTTGATCCCATAGATCTTGGGTTAAGATGGATCTAGGCTGATTTTTATATACACATACCATATCTAGGTTGGATCCATGTCTCCCTCTATCTCTCTCTTCCCTCCTTCTCTACTCTCTCTACTCTCTCCATCCCTCTATCCTTCTCTCTCTCAAGTCCTCCCTCTTTTCCTTTCTCATTCTCCCCTTCTCTCCCTAATCTTACTCTCCCCCCATCTCTCTCTCTCTCACTACCCTCCAACTTTGTCACTATATCCTTATCTCTCTCCTTCTCTCTTCTCCCTCTCCCCAACCCTCCACCCCCTCCATCTCTGTCTCCCTCTCTCTCTTCTCCCTTTCTCTCCCTCTCTCTCACCTTTCTTCTCTTTCTTTCCTCCTATCCTCTCTCCCTCTCTCTCCATATTTGCCTTGTCACTTTGTCTCTCTCTACCTCTATCTCTCCATGTATTTGTTCTTCCCTCCCTCTCTCTCTCCCCCTCCAAATCCATATCTATCTCCCTCCCTCTCTCCTTTCCCTCCCTTCCTTTCTCTTTTCATCCCTTTGCTTTTCTCTCTCCCTACCCATCACTCTCTCTCTTCCCCTCCATTATGTAGTTGTCTCTGCCCCCCCCCCGCTTTTTCCCTGCTCTCTCTCTCTCCATTCAAATGATGGAGAAATTTCACTCTATGAAATTAATGTTATATGCAATGTCTAAAAAAATTTACATTTTATTTTTTTTATTGTCAAATGAGTTATGGTTTTTTGACGTGGCATTGATAAGCCATGGTATTGTAACAAAACTTATTTACAAGTTAATAATATCCATGGTAAAGTGGGGGTGGATATCCATGGTTAAGAAACTTGTTATATTATAAGTTTAGTGTACATATTAAGTTTTTATGTTCTTACTAATTAAATTTAAATATGGTTATGGAATCATTATTAGTCATGGCCAAGGCAAGACTCTAAAATCTAATCAATTCACTATTATTTTAGCATTAAAAAATGCAAATTATAATATTTGACTTTGAAAAAAATATATTTATTTTTCAATATCATTAAAAATAATAATTTTCAAACATTTGATTGGACCATAACTTGAAGGCCTTATTGCAGCCTTTGCAATATAATGTCATGTGGATAACTAGGTTACATATTTTATGGCATAATTTATGGATATGGTTGCAATATACATGCATGGCTTTTAGATATTTGTGTAGTGATTTTTTATTCTTTGGCTTTGAAGGAAAATCGTCCAAAAATAAAATACTTGAAAATAACTTATACTGTCAATTACTGCTCACTATAATTTAAGTAAGTCAATTATTTTTGGTTTGCATTTGGCAGTGTCTTAGCTAATTATCATTATTACAGTTAGTTTGAACATGTTTTGTAAGGTAAATACCGATGATGGCTCATTGTGTGGATAAGTGCAAATGTTTAGCACTTTAATTTTACAATTCTGAACAAGAGGCAAAATAGATAAAAATGATGAAAAAGAGGCAAAATTGTTACTAATTGTGTGGAAGAAGTTGTGCATAAGAAGAAGATGTGTGTGGATTGTGTGGATTCTATTGTGCCTACGAGGAGATGACAATAATGACAAATTGCAAGTGTGAAAAGCATTCTATTTAATAACGAAGAAATGACAAAACAACTAGTTGTGCTATGCGAAAGAATATGTGTGGAGTTTGCTTTGGTTGTACATGTGCAGAGATGCAAAAAGACATTCTCAAATAACAATGAAAAGCAAACAACATTCTCAAATAACAATGAAATGCGCACCCGTGCTAATGATGAAACACGCAACAAACACTCTTTTGATCAATTAATTAGCGGTAGAGGCAAGGACTATGTTGCATCACAATTATTCCCCTTTTTAAATATAAATTCTAGAGTTAAAAAATTATGTTAAAAATACAAATTCATATTTAATGAAAAATCACTTATCTCGTTTAGTGTATCAAAAAATATTTTCTTAAATTTAATGAATCATATTAATTTGAAACTTTAATAGACAATATTAATGGAGAACTTCCTAAAGAAAATTTAGGCCCTACATTTTATTCCTTATATTTATGACTATTAACATTATCTTAACTTGAATGTTTAGAGCCTAAATAATGATAATACCAAAGTTACCCATATATTAAGAAAACACTTTGAAAAAATGGTAGTTTATGTTTTGGTTTTAAAAAAGATCACCTGAATTTGGCAAACTTGTGTGTAATAATATCTATAATGAAAAATCATACCATATAACACTAGCATTTCGATTCGCCAACCTCTTTTTGCCTGGCAGCCATGGCCAACATATCTAGAACCTTGGTCCAGGGTGATCCCATACTATTTCGATAAAGTAAGTTCTCTGAATTCGGGAAGGAGTTTGAGGGCCCCCATTAATAATACAATTTATCGGAATTTAGGGAAACAAAACAAAAGTGTTAATATTCATTAGGCCTCATCTTTTCCACTGCCTTTATTTCTCTGATTTTCTGAGAGCTCCTTGCTAGTAGTCCAACTAGTAGGCCAGTCATACCTTTCTTGCAGCAATATTTACGGCATTGAATCGAATCGCAACATCTTTAATTCCCAAATTTATGTGATATTTTGATTTAAGCTACACGTGGCGATGGCCATTTCAGTAAAGCTCTCAAGTTGCCTTGGTTTCAATGGAAGATGTGACGGTGGATGATTTTACGTTGATATTATTTTAATGAAAAGATTAAATAACTTAGAGTACAGAACACAATGGTGGGTGTTAGGTTGAGTTATAATATAATTCTTAAATTTTATGTTTTTTAATCAATTCTTTATTTGACGTATACATTTTAAAGTAAATAAAGTTAATTGTGTCAATGTTTTTATTTAGTAAAAATATTAGAATATATATAATTTTAAAAAGCATAAAAAATATTATTTAATTATCAAAAATTTAATTTAATATTTATATATTTTAAAATTGTTATATTTAAAATAATTAATGAAAAGTCAAGTTATTTTAATTCAAATTAATTACAATATAATAACAAAGGTAATATGCAACATTGTTACTTAGTATTTTTGTCATGCAAATATTGATAGCAGAATAATTTTAGTAAGAATAATTATAGGGTAGTATAACATAGAGTTACTGTATTAAAAAAGAGTGGAATATTTAATCATTTAAAATGGTCACTTACATGTTCATGGGTGTAGAATGTATAGTTTGTTAAAGCACTCTGTAGTCAAAATGTTATCAGTTCAAAACCTTGAGAGTAAAAATCCAGCCATGTTAAAAGTTGATGTGGCCCAATTTTAAAAACTCTTAGATCCTAGTTACTCAAGTTACAAGATAAATATATCTCAAAACTCATACTTAACAAACAAACAAAAAAAATATTCACTTACATGAAAAAATAATTATTAATTATGTAATTTTTTAATTATTATATTAAAATTAAAATAATAAAATATATTTATAAATTTTTCTTAACTATAAAAATTATGTTAAATTTAATTATTACTTAAAAAAAATTTAAATTTAAAGTTGTTAATATCAGTAATATCCATACATATAATTGTTATAATGTTACTATATTAATTAATAATTATTATATTAATAAATATATAAATTTCAAAGAAGCATCGAGATTTGATTCGTTAGTGTCTCAACTTTATGTATTTGTTCGGATTTACACTGATTGAGTTGTACAAAACTACTAGTGATTATCCATAAATGAAGCAACGTATCAATTTCACACACAAACATGAAATTGATGTTCCTAATCTTATAATAAATTTTATAAATTAATTAAAGTTCAAATATTTAGTTCGACTAGTTAATTACATTTTAATCTAACTTCTAATATGTATACTCTCGCAGGTCTCATGAGTCTTTGTCTCTTTTTAAATCTTCAAGATGTTTCTATTTATGGGGACTCAAAAGTTTTGGTGGATTATGTTGCTGGGAAAAACACCATCTCCAAGCCTCATCTTGTAGGGTGGTTAGATCGGATCAGGTTTTTTTGGGACTCCTTAAAAGGTGGCTCAGTAAACTACATCCGCAAGGAACAAAATCAAATGGCTGACTCCTTATCAAAAAAAGGTCTTCAAGGTGCTCCGGGGTTGTGGCATCTTCAGGTTTCCTCTGATGGAAAATTCTTTTCCATACAAGAATTTTTCCCTCCCAATTTCTAGTTTTTCTTTCAAAGTTCTCTCTGTTTTACTTCTTTGCTATATAAGATGCTAGTTGCTATGTGCTATATTGTGTTTTGGTTGAACAGGGTTCATTTCAATCTCCCGGCGCAATTCAGATTGCATACAGTTTCTCTTGTTTTTACAGGCGGAGGGCCTTTATACTGATCCTGCTTTTGTATATGGTCTCATTTTGGCGCTTGTCTTTCCTTTTTTGCTCTATCGTCATGGTTTCTCAGGTGTGATCTTGCTATATCAAGTTATGACTTCACTGATGGTTCAATTTCATTATCTTTGGAACATATGCTATCTCTTGGCTGAATATACATTTGGACTCTTTTATATTTCTTATATAAATACAATTATATTTTTTGTGTCCTGAAAAACTATTAAATAACCTTTATAACAAATTTTCCTAATAATCTTTTTTAAATTATTATTTTAATTATAAAATACTCTTCCTGAGATAATCTTCAACAAATGTTATGATTTTAACCTATTAAAGTATTATGTCTTTCACGTGAAAAGAGCAAATCACATCAACTAATCTTTGAGACTTTTTCTTTATCATGTTTAAATAATAATACATTCTTTAAATTATTATTATATTTTTAATCAAAAATCATATGATACTGCGGATGAAAATAAAATATAAGTCAAGAACGGTGTCTTACAATATCATATTAAGAGCGAAGTTTACGGAATAATAATTTACGTCAATTTAGGAAAATAAAACAAAATTTTAATTAACCCCGAGAATTTAAAGTGTGATGTATACCAACATATGAATGTGCTTTACGAACATGAGGACCCACATGTTAATAATGTAGTAGTATGGTTTTTTTTAACATGGAATGGATTGGCGGCGTTGGTCGTGGGAGTGGTAGTAATTAAACTGTCAGCCGGAGTAGAATGTGAATTCAAAGAAAGTTGAAGAATTGGTAGAAAGTTTGGACTCAATGAAAGTAAATTGAAACTCAAGACAAATGGGGAGCATGTTTTTCAAGACTCATTGAAAATATTTTTACTAGTCCAAATGTCATTTCTAATAATAATAGAGTGTAAGTAACATGAGGGTTTCATCTCTAACTATACAAGAAAGTAGTCTAACGCAAAAAGGTTTTGAAAGCCTTGGCTCTCAAGAAGGAGATCCATTTGAAGCTCTATCTAATGGGCCTTTAGAGGAGTCATTTATAACATTGATCCAAGGGATCAGTTTAGTGCTCAAAATTTGAAGTGCTTAAAAATGCTTGAACCTTTTACGATTGGATAGATATCGGAAATTTGAATCCAACACAACTCGTTTCACTTAAAACAAATGTCGTATGCCCTCGATATCATGTTTTAGTCGATCTGCTAAAAAACTAAAATTTTAAAAATGTGGTTGTAGGGATGCCTAGTTAACATTTTGTATGCTGACTGGACAATTACTCGACAAAGTACATGTACTTCGTATGGGCCAATGAGATAAGGACAAGTGCCAGTGATTTATTGGTTCGATTTGGTGGTTTTCTATTGGTTCAAGTTGTGATTGGGTGGACCAATTAGGAGAAGCCATGTGGGCCAATCCCTGACTGCCACATGGCCTCTTATTAGTAGTGTAAAAAAAATTGGTTCCAAATTGACCTCTGAAAGATGGAACCCATGACCTGGCAGCAAACACTACATGCTCACACCAATGCGCCATGCACATGTTTCTTAATATGCCATGGTTTCGGGTGGCATTTAAATGTTAGCACATAGTATGTTGGCAGTTGGGGTCGGGGCTAAGCCCTAGCCCTAGTCCCCACGCACTCGGAACCAACAGGTGGGACCAAGGGCTAGGGCTTAGCCCCAACCCTGGTCCCCACGCCCTCGGAACCAAGGGGCGGGACTAAGGCCCAGGGCTTAGCCTCAACCCCATGGTCACAACACCTCCCAATAACCATACACTTGATCCAACCCAAAAACTACGGATGGATAATGTAAAGGGGGCCAGCCCCAGGTCACCAGGATGCACATGACCGAGAGTGCGTGCCAAGAAAAAGGTTAAACCATTGGCACATAGGCCCTGGAATCTCAGCCCCAAACCTAGTCATATGTGTGCCACGTGACAAAGATTTTCGGAATTGATGGCTTAATGGGCAGACTAACCGTCCTACAATTTTTCCTGTCAAGCTGAATTGTAGGCTAGAATTGTGTGTCGGTTTTGGGTTTGGGGCGCACAAGCCAGGTTTGGGCTGAATTGGAGGATGATTAGCTAGGTAATTAAGCAAAATCAAAAAAACTAGGCATAACTTAATTTTTGGTCAAATGAGATGCAGAAAGAACCAAAATGGGGGGTTTTTACAGTGTTGAATCCATTGGAGACATTAGTTCTGTTGTTTGAGCTTTGTAAAGCCATGTAAACACATTTTTAAGAACTTAATGAAAGAAGCCTTGCATTGGAAGCTGGACTAGGAGATGTAGCCCATGAGACGAGTGAACTCATTTATCATGTTTTGTATTATGTGTTTCATATATGGTTATTTGTCTTTGTTTGACTGTAAAATTTGGTTAAAATTCACTTGTTTATGTGTTTAGTAAATTAATCATCTACCCAAAACACATATAATTTTCACTTGCAAATTGTTAAAAATATTCAAGTTTACATATTTAGATCATTTTGGTATCAACGCAACAGGTTATTGTGAAGGTTTGATTTGTTTGCAAGTGTTTTTCTAATGCTTACAAGGTTGAATATTAAAAGAGGAGAAGGAGAACTTATGGAGCCAAGATCTCAAATTGTTTCAAGGAGAATAAACACACCTCAAGCTTTAATATTCATAGCACATAAAAAAGGTCCTAAAGGGATGTCAAAAAATGATAAAACTTTCAGAAAATAATTCTTTGAGATATATGAGATGGTTAAGGTTCTTTATGAGGAGAGAAATTTCAAATTGTATGGAGAAAGCTCAAAGCCTCCAAAAGGAGATGGAGGAAAAGGAGACAAGCCTCTAAAAGGGAATGGAGGGAATGGTGAAAAACCACCACCTTCACCTCCCTCCTCATCCTCATGTTCAACTTCTTCTACCCTTTCACAAACACCTCCAAATTCCCAGAGGGGTCATGGTAAAACTCCTTGATTAAGCTTGATATTAAGTTTGAATTGTCTATGTACAATGGAGAGGTAAATGTAGAGAGATTGGATAATTTGGTTCGTTAGATTGAAGTGTATTATAGGATACAAAGAATCAAAGATGATGAAACCAATATTTAACTTACTTCTCTTAGATTGGAAGGTGCAACACTAATTTGGTGGGAAGCCAAAACTCAAAAAGTCCATGGTAAGGCTTTATCCTCTTAGAATGATTTTGTTGTTGCAATAAGAATGCAATTTTATCCATTAGCATACATGCACAAAGCTATTATTGATTGGCAAAACTTTATACAAGATAAGGGGCAAAATGTTCAAATCTATACTCAAGAATTTAGAAAAATGGTTTTGATTTTGGGCGTAGATTTGTCTTCTCAAGATACTTTGCTCAAATATATTGGAG
The DNA here is from genome assembly GCA_000404065.3 of Pinus taeda. Lineage (NCBI taxonomy): Eukaryota > Viridiplantae > Streptophyta > Pinopsida > Pinales > Pinaceae > Pinus > Pinus taeda. The sequence continues at coordinate 8,463 of APFE030010783.1, forward strand.
GATTGCATAGTTATTTAAGACACACAATTCTCATGTTTAAATCTACAAAACTAGATGAAGTTTGTGTATAGGCAACTCATTTAGAAGCAAGAGGGAAGAATGTTCTTTAAGAGGAGAGCAAAAAACCATTCAAGTATTTTGACAAAAGAAACGGGAAATTCAAAGGCGAAGGAAAGAAAAATGCTTCAGTCAAGAAAGAGGGAGAAAAGATCACCTGTAAACATTGTTCAAAAGAAAGTCATGATGAAGACCATTGTTGGAAACTTCATCCTGAAATGAGCCCAAAAAAATTTAACAACAAAGGGAAACAAAAGATTGTTCCAACTATAGAACATGATTTAGGATCTAACTATAGGGATGAAACAAAGATCACAACCATGGGATTCAAAGCGCTAGTACAAAATGGCTAATTAGTTACTAAAAAAATGACTAAAATTTGCATATAAATAACCTTTTTCAGTCGGTGACCAGTAGTAGCTAATTTACAGTATCTTATAACACGACCAACTTTTAGTCATTTTTAGCATAGTCACTAATTGGTTGTCTCAATTTCATCGTCTAGTAGTATATTTAGTCATTAATTTAATCATTGATTGCCACAATTAATGACCAAATATACAACAAAATATATTACTATATGATCACCTGAAAAAACCAATTAATAACCAAAGAAATATGACCGAAATGTTGGTCGTGTTATAAGATACTTTAAATTAGCTACTAATAATCATATATATGCAAATTTTAGTCATTGTTTGAAACCAATTAATAACCAAATAAATATTACTAAATTTTGATCGTGTTATAAGATATTGTAAATTAGCTACTAATAGTCGTATATATGCAAAATTTAGTTATCATTTGTAATCACAAATTTATCATTTGTAGTAGTCATTTATCTTTTTTCAATAATTTCATATTCATTATATAAATGACTAATTTAGTAGTTTATATTCATTTTATTTATTTTCATTAATAATTATTATAAACCACTAATTTAGTTGTATATTCATTTTGTTTCTATTCATCGTTAATTTATATAAATTACTAATTTAGTAGTTTTCGATTGATTTTATGTGCTCATTATTCATCAACATAAATTACTTAGTATGATTTTGCGACTAAATTAAAAATATGTTATACAATGTGCACTGGTTCATCTAATATGAAAATGCAAAGTTACATATGTTAATTACAATACTAAACAATATTAAGTGCAACTATAAATAATTTCAACCACATAAACTATATTATATGAAATGTCGCGTATTACAAAAATGAGTTTACAACTTAATATTAACCAGACTACAATTTACACATGAAATGTTGTTTCATCACTAAACAATGTAAACTTTGAAACGGGAACCGATACTGTTACCCATTTCGTAGAGATAGCAAAAAATTGACCCGATTTTGAAAAGGGGCGATGCAGAACACACATTTTTTTTAGAACATAGTTTTTGACACTTTAAATAACCGATACGATTACCCGTTTCGTAGAGGTAGTAAAAACGTGACCCGATTTTGAAAAGTGGTGATGCAGAATACAATTCTTATTTTTTTGAGCATATTTTTGACAATTTAAATTTTCTTATGTATCAAATATAAATATTTGTTTTTACATTTTAGTGATTTTTATGCTGATTTTAAAACGCGTTAATGCAATGTGTTGTTATACAACATATCTTTTTTTTAGAGGATTTATTTTTCACACTTTAAAATTTATTATGTCATTTTTTTTTTAATTATGATTAGTTAATGAATTTTCAAGTTGTTTTATTTTTATTTTTTTAAATGTTGATTACTTCAAGAAACACATACAAAAAGACGGAAAAAATAAAAAATAAAAAAATAAAA
>APFE030010791.1:4717-25004 GCA_000404065.3 Pinus taeda
AGGAGAGAAAAAATAAAAATAGAAATAAAAATAAAATAGAGATAAATAACCAAATAAATAAATAATATTAATAATAATACTAAAAATACTACAAGTTAAATATAAATAAAGATAGCACAACCCTGAGGAGGGGGCAGAAAAACCGACTAAGAAGAGAGCGCTGGAATCCAACACCTAATGATTTTCCAACCATCATCTCTATTGAGATTGTTCGACCTCTTTTCAATCTCGATAGCTTCCCTAAATTTACGATGATGGAACTGAGCAACTTTGGCCACAACCTTAGCCTCCTCAATACACACCTGATGCTTGGTCTTTTCCACATGCTCTGCTAACGCCGACGACTTGGATCTCCCATGTCTTATGTCAGCAGCATGTTCGCAGATCCTTTGATGGATGGAGCGCCCTGTTTCCCCAATATAGGGGGTCCCACATGAACAAGGGATCAAGTAGACACCCTTCATGTCCTTAGGGTTAATGTGATCTTTCACTGATCTGAGGGAATTGCGAATGGTGTTGAGGGGCCTAAAGGTTGAGGGGATATCATACCTTTTAAGGATCCGAGCGATCTTGTCCGTGGTTCCTTGGACATAGGGAAGATGGACACCTAGACGACACTCTTTAGGTTCTTTATTAATTAACGCACTTTTAGAGGCTTTACAGAAAGCCTTTTGACTAAGGTGCTTACTATATCCATTCTGAACAAAGACATTAAGGAGATGGGATCTCTCCTTATCAAAGGTTTCACCATCAGAGATCCTGAGGGCACGAGTAGCGAGGGTGTTAAGAACACCCAACTTTTGAGCAGGGAAATGATGGGAATCGGCATGAAGATACTGTTCAGTATGAGTTTTCTTTCTGAACACAGAGTGGGAGAGAAAGCCATCCTTATTCCGAGATATAAGAATATCCAGGAATGGGAGGCAGTCATTGACCTCTTTTTCCATGGTGAACTTAATGGCAGAGGACCAGCTGTTAAGGTGATTAAAGAACCGATCCAGCTCCTCAGGGCCATGGGGCTAGATGACATTAGTGTCATCCACATACCTTTTCCAAAGCTTAGGAAGAAGACGAGCTGAGGATAAAGCTTTGGCTTCAAAATATTCCATAAAAAGATTCCCAACAATAGGGGAAAGAGGGGAACCCATGGCAACACCACAAGTCTGCTCAAAGAATTCACCCTCGAAGTAGAAGAACGTGGAAGTGAGACAGATTTCCACCAGATGCATGATATCAGGATCTGTTAGGCGATAGATCACTTCCAAAGTCTCCTTTATAGGAATGCAAGTATAAAGGGAGACCACATCAAATCTGACGAGAGTGTCCTCAGGGCTAAGCTTGATATCCTTAAGCTCCTTAATGAAGGATGCCTAGTCTTTCACGAAGGACTCAGTGCGGCCAACTAGGGGCTTAAGTTTAAGGGCCAGGAACTTAGCCGGAAGATAGGTCGGACCGCCAATGGTGTTGACGATAGGCCTCAAAGGGGCCCCTTCCTTGTGAATCTTCGGTAACCCATAGATCCTAGGAGTAATGGAACTACTTTCAATGAGCTTGTGGCAAAGGGAACTCACTGAATTATTAGATTTGACAGCGAGAGCCACAACCTTAGAAATCTTCTTCTGAGGGTTCTTGGGCAGTTTTTTATAACTGCCACTATTGTGGAGATGATCAAGCATCTTCCTTCGGTAATCATCCTTGTTAAGGATGACTGTAGCTCCACCTTTGTCCGCTTTCAGCACGACAATATCTTCGTTCTGATTTAAGGATTTTAGGGCAGAGAATTCCTCATTGCTGAGGTTCTTCCGAGGGGGCTTAGCCTTCCTAAGGGCGATATAATTATTAATAAATAAATAAATCATTTTTGAAACCAACCATTAAAAGTTAGTTGGTTTATTTTTACCTATTTCCATAAATAATGATTATAAAAAGAATCTATCTATAAAAATTTTAGTTTATGTTTATTTAATTTTTATTTATTTTAATGCTTTTAGTAAATTAAATAAATTTTACAAACAAAACTACCTTTTAATATACAATTAAATTATTAATCGTTCTTTTAAACCTTAACAAACTAATAATATATATAATAATATATATATAATATATATATATATATATATATAGAGAAATATTATAAAGACCCGTTTTGTACTTAACACTATTTTTATTTTTATCCTAACAACCTAATATTATTATTTTAATTAAATTATATGTATATATAAAATTTAACAATAGTATATATAATTAAATAAATTATTTTTATGTTTTTATGTATATATTTACCTAATTTAAATTATTTCCTCAAAAGAAAACATCAATCAATAATAATTTTAATAACCATTAGAATTATTTTATATTAACAACCTAATGTTATTATTTTAATTTAAATAAATAAATAATTTACTTTTGATACTATTCACTTATTTATTTAGTTTTACCTAATTTTACTTATTTCCATAAATAGAATAATATATTAACAATCTTAATATTAAAATAATAAAATAATATTAATATAATATTATTAAATTAATAAATATAAATTTGACCTGGGTCCTATAGTCAAAATTAGCCGTTATTCAAATTTAGCCACTGGAGTCTCTGCTCAGACTATTTAACATGCTAAGATGGATTTGTTTCTTCAACTTGTCTTGACGATGAACCACACTAGTTGGTTCGAAACGCGTCGACAAAGGTCTTTCTATATGTGATTTACGCCGAAACTCTTCTTATAACAGTGAATAGGATGTGAATGAAGGAGATTGGGGGATTTTGAGTTTATATAGGGAAAGTTTCTTCACTTTTTCAAAAGGAAATGGGGCCCACCCTCCTTTAAAAACTGATTTTTCACTTTATGTAAACAGAGTTACCTTTACCATTGAAAACCTGAGATGTCATTTACTTTCGTGAGTGTTGGAGCTTCTTTTTTTGGAACTTTTGGAACATGAGGGTATGAGGAGTATGTGAAAAGTCAAAATCAATTCCCAAAAGTTCTTTGTCATGTTTTATTGACTACTAGTTTTATTCATGAAAATGATGGACCTTGGAAACCCTAGCGACCTAATGGATGACTTGAGACCAAATGGAATGATGATAATGACTGACCCATTTTTATTATGACACCTCCATAAAATGTGATAGGTGACCAGCACGAGTGAATTTCCAAAGAATGACTTCATCTTTAGACTGACCAAACAATGACAAAATTTTGTTGTGTAAACCTAGTAACATAAAAATTTTATTTGGAAAGTCTAGAAAAAACATAGTAAAAGCATATTTAATCCAGGTGACAAGCTAACAAGACTAACATTAGCGGTAAGTACAATGAATGACAGGGTCATCTTGAGGAAACAACAAAAAAAGGGATAAATTCAAATTTTTTTTTGGTGACCCTAAAGATTAAAAGAAAGAAAAAAGGAATCAGGGAGGGGAGGATGATAGGCCTAATGTCCCACCTAGTTTCCATAACAATCACCAGCAAGAGGCCATCCAACCAACAGGATGTAGATGGAGTAGACCAATCAGGGGACTAGCTACGAGAGAAGTGGTAACCACTTAGTCAGTCATGGGGGATAGGGGTGGTGTAGGAAGTAGTGAAATTTGAGCAAAGGACTAGGGTTATTAGGAAAAGCCCAAAAACAGGAAATCATGATAGGAAACCTAGGAGAAGGATGACAGTGAAATATTAATTGGCCAACAAATGAGTGGCGATGAGTGTGCTCTATGGTGGAGTAACTACAAGATGTGGACAAAGGTGTTTAGCACTAGGTCGACAAGGCCTAATAGCCACTAGGTAGATGTGGGAAGGAAAAAAGTCAACTAGTCATCGAGTAACCTAGTTGTCGTAGAGTCCAACACAGCAAGGTTGTGTGGATGTCTGACAAGAAAATGACATTGTGACTAGTTTCCAAGTTAGCCACAGGTCGAGTCTCTGAGTAAATGATTTTGAATGCCATTGCAAAGTCACAGGAATAGATAAGTGGCCAAAAGAAAAGACAAAAAAAGAAGTTGGTCAACAACAATTTCATTCATGCAATTTATTTCAAGAGAACAACATAGGATCCACATACACAGAGTAAGCCATTGGGGATCATTACATACATAAGTAATCGTAGACAAGATGATTCATTGAACCACCATATCAACTGATGTAGCCATCTACGACGAAAATAATGACCCTAGAGGGCATCCATGAGAGACCAGGGTGATTAGAGAAGTTGTGTGAGAGGTCATGCAAGTCAAGCACCCACATAGTAATTTGACAAGCTGTCATGGTGTGTCGTGAGAAGCAAGGAATTGAAAGGTTGTGTGACTAGAAAACATCAGGGCCAAGAATAATGTTGTGTTGCATTGGTGATGGGAGTGGAGTAGCTCGAGGCTGAGAGTGTTTATGATTGTGTGACAGAAAATGATGAGCCGCCAATTGTAAAGGGACTAAGCCACCACCAAGGTTGATCCAAGAGTGGCTACAAGTAGATACATTAACATAGAAGGGTAGAGAAGTCATGAATGGGTATGTTTGGTCAAGCTGAGGGTTGTTGCATCATTAACTCAGTCGTGAAAACCAACAAAAGTTGTTTCAATAAATGGAGTCGTGGAAAAGGAATTGTGTGAGATATTTAAGTAGCCAACAAGATTGGTAGAGGTCGGACCTTAAAGGGAGAGAGGGAGATCGTACCAGTTGGGGGATTGGAAACATATTTCATGAGTGCCTCAAAGGACAAAGACATACCCACAATCATGCTAGAAGGACTTAGCACAATAGCAATGATAGAGAAAGGGGAGTAGGCAACTCTTGATCCAGGTCTAGGTGTGACAAAGGACCCTTCCAAGACCTTTTACTTCTGTGATGTGTTAAATTGAATTTTTAAAAGAACATAAGTGAATACATGTGCATGTTGTAAAGAAAAGGAACATGTCAATCATCAGCAACATAAAAACATAAGCCGTTGATAACGGAATTCGTCCAAGAGGGACTACGTCTCTAGGCCCTGGTGTCAATATGGTGTAGGCCGCTGCATTAAGTGATGTAAATAGTGATGATGTACACAAGAGATGACGTCGCGATCATACAAGGAAAATGCCCTCACGTAGGAGTGGCTCTAAGAGATGTTTTGCTACAGGAACTCTCAGTAAAAAAGACTCCTATCAGTATGACACAAGCTTATGCATGATGAGCATCCCGCCAACATGGCATAAAAGGTATCTCAATACAAACATGCAAGGTGACACATGAGTATCCCATCAACATAACAACAAAGGGATCTCAAAACACAACATGACAAATCATGACAACAAGTACATCAAACATATGATTCTGCATCACATCAAGCAGGAATCATAAAACAAGTATGAAAACAAGATCCCACATCAAACATCAAACAGGGATCTGTGCAACAAAATGCATAGCAAAAGAAGTACATGAACGCACTGCATATGCCTCACATCTAGGGGCCATCTGAAGAAGCAGATGTCAAACTGCTAAAGGTGTTCGTACCATCGATCTCACAGCATCGAATCGCATGGAAAGGATTGCTTGCACATGATTGCTGACACCTACACTCCACTTAGAAAAGTGGCTGAAAAATGAAATGAGAAAATGGAAAATCTGAACACACCATCAGATTTGTGGTGTCGAATAGTGAAAAATCGACTGTCAAATTTCTGAATTCTGAGAAAGTGCGAATCTGGGGCTCAAAGAATCTTTTAGATTCCCCCTAGATTCCTCAAAGATTTCCTCCTCTGGGTCCTCTGCAAATCGGCTGCTCATATCAAGAAAATGACTACACCATAGGGTTTGTGTCACCGAGAGGTGTAAGATCGACATAAAATTCGTCCAATTTCGACACTGCGAAAATTTCACCCTCCTAGAAATTTTGCTCAGTCATGGTTCCACTAATCCGAATTTAAATAGGAACGCAATAAAATATAGAGATAACCATATACACAAAGATGCAGCGAAAATAATGTTTCATTTCATTAATGGGAAATACTGAAATATGCTTACAACCAGAAATGGAAATAAACCAGCTAGGGCGATGGTAGCTTATCTCTGAGAAGAGATGTGTGGCTACATGCCTCCGAACAGTTTTGAACTGTGTTACAATGAGGCTCGAAGGCCTATTTATTGTTGAGAAACAATGGAAAAACCCTTCACATTCCAAAACCTAACTCTGGAAGATGAAACGCCAAATTGTGGGCCCCGTTTTTGGGTGAGTTGGTACATCAACTTCCCGGGGTCGCAAATTGGTCGTCTTATCTCCGTTTGACGTGCATGACAGCCCGTTGGAAAGATCTCTCTGAGGATTATGACGGAAAAGACGATTTTTAGACAGAAAAATCATTGGCTGGTAGATTTCCCAAAAAACGTCGTTTAGGGCCTCAAAACGGCTCCGGAAGTTTAGGACCCGAAAAACTGCTAAAAATAGTAAATTGTGCTATAATTAAGGAAACTGAAAGAACTGAAAGAAGCACTACAGGGGATACACGTGGAATTAGCGGGTGGCCACCAATATCCACCTGGATCAATGGGGCATTAAAGTGTTCCCCCGGATGTTTGATGATGATCTAAATGACCAAATCTTCCAGCCGGTATCCGAGGAGGAATTGTTGAGAACAATGAAATCTTTTAAAAGGGATAAGTGTCTGGGTCCTGATGGCTAGACGATAGAATTTTTCATTCACTTCTTTGATCTTATGGAATCAGAGCTGTTAAGGATGGTGGAAGGATCCAGGATGTCAGGCTTCATCAATCAAAAAATCTCTTCCACTAACATAGCTCTCATCCCTAAAAAAGGAGTGCGGAATCCTTGAAGGACTTTAGACCAATCTCCATATGTAACATCTCCTTCAAAATTATATCGAAGATCATAGCTGAAAGAATAAAACAAACTTTTTCAAAATACCTACAAAGGATCAGCATGCCTTTCTATCTGGAAGAAACATTCTAGATGCAGTCGAAAGCACTCACGAAGGCCTGTTTGCCATACATTCTAATAAATGTGATGTGGCTATTCTCAAGATTGATCTCTGTAAGGCATATGATTGCCTCGACTGGGGTTTCACTAGGTGCCTTCTCGTAAAGATTGGATTAAGAGCCAACATGATCAACTGGATCATGGCCTGCATTGAAAGGGTGGACTATGCAATCATCATTAACGGGATTCCATCTCCTTTTTCCGAGTGGCCAGAGGCCTCCGCCAAGGATGCCCCCTAGCACCACTCTTGTTTATCCTGGCCATGAACTCGCTTAGCCTTCATATCAACAAAGCTGTCATGGAAAACAAATGCCGCCCCCTAAAAATTTGTAGAAATATTTCAATCTCTCACAATTTATTTGTTGATGGTATTATTCTATTCGGAATGTTTTGCAGGTTCTCCTGGATATGTCTCTAAAAAATCCTAAAAAAATTTCAAATGGCTATAGGAATGCAAATTAACTATGCGAAGTCAACTATTTTCCACAACGACACCAATCCGGTAGAAGCTACATGGCTGGCTAACCTTTTTCAAATTAAAGCGCAATCTATCAGTCAAGGTATTAAATATTTGGGCTTCCATATAAAAGCAAATGGATACTCAAAGGTAGACTGGAATTGGATTACAGATAGATACTATAGGAAGATCTCTACTTGGGAATTTAGATGCCTTTCTCTAGCGGAAAGATTGATTTTGGCGCAATCAGTTTTGAATCAGCGCGCGGTTTATTGGGCACATTTATATTTTCTCCCTGCGAGCACAATTCAAAATATGAATAAACTTACTGCGAATTTTATCTGGGGTGGTCAAGCGGGAAGAACTAAATGAACTAAATATCATCTCACAAAACTATCCAGTATCTCGCTGCCAAAGAGTATGGGCGGATGGGGTTTGCTCGACATGCGCACTTTCGAGAAGGCTCTCCTTTGCAAGTCTTTGTGGAGAGCGATTCATGGAGAAGGATCATGGAGCTCCATTATTCGAAAGAAATATCTGAGTAGGAAGGACCTAACTTACTGGTTTAGGGAGGGAAGGATGGGCGCTCCATATGGTTCCACAATCTGGATCTGCTTCGGTAAGATTGGAAATTATTTTCTGAAAAACTTAATTTGACGCTTCCGATCTGGAAACAAGATCCTTATTGGGAAAGATCAATTCTTATGTGGCATCGAGGAAATCAAAGTGCCTGTATCCTTATTAAATTTCTTTCATAGAAGGGGTCTCTCCTTTTGGGATAATCTGATTACGGAATGGCAAGGATCTATTCCACTGTGGAAAGATGCAGGATCTCTGGATATGCCTGATCCGGTCGCCCTTCAATGGGAACACATCAAGATGTGTTTGAGGAATTGCGGGTTTTCTTGCTCTGCTGCATATGATAGCCTCACTTGGAAAATTTCGAAAGGGCTGAACAATGTCCGCGTCAAAGATGTATATCTAAATTTAATCGGCAAAAAGCAGCCCCCTTTCAATCCTATCTTCCCTCACATTTTTTGGAAGACAGTCTACCCTCCCAAAATGATTTTCTTTGCTTGGCTCTCATTCCATAATAAGAATTTATCCTGGGAAAACTTAAAGAAGAGGGGATGGCACAACCCCGGCTTATGTCCTATTTGCAGGTCTGAAGAGGAAAACAACGACCATTTATTCTTAGAATGCAAATGTACCTAGTACTTATGGCATGCTTTGGAGAATCATTATGGAATCCAGCACATTTTCCATGCCTCTATCGTTGAAGTGCTCCTCTAGTGTAGTGAGCAAAAGGAATCATGGAGAACAATCTTCATTATCACTCTGTGGAGTATATGGAAGTGGCGAAACAACTCTATTTTCAATGGTTGCAAATCCCCTTTCCTGGAAATGTTTTTCAATATTGTTTCTCTTTATGAAGCTCTCCCACAAAAGACTCTCAAGCAAAAAAAGGGCCCCTGTATAGAACAATTAGAGGATCCCTCATCTTTTCCAAGGGCGTACTTCGATGGAGTTGAACAGAGAGGTTCCTGTGGTTGTGGTGTCACAATTATGGTAAATGAAAACAATCAATTTTTCATCCATTGGAATGGTGGGAAAGGCACCAACAGCAAGGCTGAGGCGATGGCCCTTGCTGGCCTCCTAAAATTTTGCCTTTTCTAAACATACAGGATGTCTCAGTTTATGGAGATTCAAAGGTGATGGTAGACTTCGTCTCTAGAAAAAATCATATTTTCAGCGGCACCTTGTAGGATGGCTGGATAGGATCAGTTTATATTGGGGAAGCTTAAAAGGTGGCTCCATTCATCATATCAGCAGGAATCTAAATCAGCAAGCTGATTCGCTGTCAAAAGAGGGTTTCCATTCAGCTCCGGGTCTTTGGTTCTTGCAGGTTTGATCTAACGGGAAGCTTATTCCCATCCAGGATTTTTCTTTTCCTGATCTCTAGTTTTTGCAAGCTATCTCTCTGGTTTTTTTCTTCCGCTTTTTGTTTTACATGATGTTGTTTACTATCTTATTCTCCGCGGAAGCCATCTTTCTATTCAAAAGCAAAAAAGTTGAATATCGTGATGTTGGGCGATTTTCATATGTTTTTTTTTATGTCTGTGTATGTTGGATATTGTCTCCTACTTGTCATTCTCCTAGCGGGTGTTTACATATGGGATATGCTCCATGTTTTTTGAACTCTATGACTCCCTGCTATGGGTCTTTTTCAGATCTAGATGTATTCTATACCTCTTTTTATATTTCTCATATAATATAATATTGTACTTGTTCTTCCTAAAAAAATACATATTTATTAAAAAAAATATACCAACTCCAATCACTCAAAATCATAATAACACGAGAATATTGCGATAACATCGTCGTCACTCCATTGGTGACTGTTAATTTGGTAATAACTTGTACTAGTCGACAATAAAGTCATGAGCTGGAGCCAGTCTAATTACATTCACATAGTTCACGGGATTGTGTGCAGACATACCCGGTAACAAAATTCCCATAAATCTGAAACACAGTGCGAACCAACTTTCACTGAAAATTTTCCCTTCATGTATCGCATGATCAGACTGTACACCAGTTCTCACGTTGCAGTTATCTTATTCAATAGGAAGTATATCTTAAAATAAGATAATTATTCAGGCATTGGTTAAATTCATAGAGTCAGTGAATTCAGTGATTGAGTATTTCAGTGTTGAGTTAAATCGAGTTAAGTGAGATGATTTTTAGTGTGTGATTGCATGTTAGCGCCAATAGTTAGTTAGAAAAGAATAAATATTTTTCACTGAGTTCATTTTAATCATCACATTCTGTATGATTAATAGAAAAACAACAACTCCTAAATTCATGCTTTGTATGCTCTCCTTTCCCACCAATTAGTACCAAAGCGAGATTACACAAATTTGCAATAGTCATTGTCAAAAGAAAAATCTATATTTTTCTCGTGGTTTGACCTTTAACCCATGTTACAGTTCCATACAAAAAGCTATAACGCACCAAGGCTCAGCAGAGAGCCCATTAAAAGTCAAAAACTTCGGTTGTTGTAGCTTTAGCGGGCTAAAGCAGAAGACAGGCATCTTGAGAGGCGTTAGTCGCAGAGCTGGCCATCGTGGCATGCGTTAGTCGAGGTGCGTTAATAAACCAACAACCACGCACGTGTTTTATATAAGAGGTTTTAAAAAGTCAACCAAAGTCACGTTGATTTAAGTTTTATGAGAGTGCCTTGTTAAAAGGCCTTTTAATATATCAATATATCAGACCCACGTAAAAAGGTTTTAATTCGTGAACGGCGATTTATAAAGGTTTTGTTTTTCTTTTTAAAACGAAATCTTTTATATATAAAAAATATTTAAGATATTTTCAAAAAGGGTGTTTTTGCCATTTTTTAAGTGTTTTTTATAAAATAAAAAAAATTTAGGGTTTTTATTAAAAAGGGTATATTTTAGTTATTAAAAAGGGTATATTTTGTAAAAGAGTTTTATAAAATAGAAATTTAGTGTTTTTTCAAAAAGATATTTTTGAAGAAAGATGGTTTTTTCAAATTTCCAATACCAGTTTTCATCGTTTACAGGGAAGGATTATGATGTATGGGCCATTAAGATGGCGATCATGTTGCAGGCACATGATATGTGAGATTATATCCAGTTTAAGTTTTCAGAACCTAAGGATGAAGCATCATAACGAGCTCTCAATAATACATAGAGGGATCAATGGAAAAAAGACAAGAAGAAGAATGTACAAGCATTGTAGCTTATCTAGCAGGGAGTGGACCGAGCAGTGTTCCATTAGATTATGGTTATGTCTTCAGCAAAAGTAACATGAGATACTTTGGCGAAAAACTATACAGGTATGGCCAAAGTCAATATTGTTAAGTTGCAGAATACTAGGAGAGATTTTGAAAGTCTGTAGATAAAGGAGACAGAGGACAACGATTCCTTCAGCCAATGATGCTTTCGGCTACTGGACTCTCACCATCTAGGGTGCAGGACTCAACCGCTTTGCTAGCAAACAGAGCTTATTTGTGCTCTCCACAACCCCGTTTTCACGGTTCGACCAATCTTCCCAATTAACATCTTTTCAGACAAATTTTTTGCAATTCTTTACATAGAGGACTCGGAAAATGCCAAATCGCCACTTATACAGTGGAGTTTTTTAAACTCCAGAATGTTTTTCCCTCGACCATAGATATTCCTCTTGCTCCCTAACTGTTGTAAATCAGTTAAAGATTTATAGTGAAGAAATTAAATATCAAATAGTGGTTGAGAAGATCCTCAGATCTTTATCTACCAAATTTGATGTCATGGTAGTAGCCATAGAAAAAGCCAAGGATTTGGCATCATTGACAGTTGATGAGTTGATGGGATCACTTCTATCGCATGAGGCAAGGATGGAAAGAAATAAGGACTCCACTTGAGAGACTGCTTTCAAAAGTTAGGTTTCTATTTCAAGAGACAGAGGTCGAGGCAGAAGTAGATTGAGATGTAGAGGACAAAGTGGAAAATATGATGGTCAGAGAGATGGCCGAGAAGAGCATGAACTTGAAAGTGGAAGAAACTACAGAAGCTTCAACAATAATCAAAGAGTTGACAAATCAAAGGAGATATGTTATTATTGCAATAAATTTGGTCATTATGCTTGTGATTGCAAGAAGAAGATATCTGATCAAAGGAACCAAAGAGCTAATGTCACTACAGAGAGTATTAACTCCATGTTCCTAGCCTGCCATACCATGCATGAACCTTCTGCGAGTGTGTGGTTGTTAGTCAGTGGTTGCAGTAACCACATGACAGGCAACAAGGATTTTGTTGCAAATTTTGATCAATTTGTGAAAACAGAGGTAAATTTGGAGACTAACAAGGCTGTGGAAGTAGATGGCAAAGGAGTGGTCAACATTTTGACCAAGCAGGGGGAGACGAAGACAATCTCACAGGTATATTATGTTCCTAGTCTCAAACATAATTTGTTAAGTGTTGGTCAATTGACACGGAAAGGATACATAATTATCTTTCAAGGTCAAGCATGTGTTATATATGACAAGCCCCCAAGCAAGCCACTGATAGCAAAGATGCAGATGACAAGGAACAAACTCTTTCCTCTAATTATGAATTACAGTGGTCAGGTGAGTTATTTTACAGTAGCATGTTCTGATGAATATTGGTTATGACACTTTCAATTTGGACACTTACACTTTTCTGGTTTAAGATTGTTGCAACAAAAACAGATGGTCAGAGGATTACCTCCCATCAAAGAACTTCCTAGTACTTGTGAGTGTTGCATCTTGGGAAAGCAATGCCGTGAAAGTTTTCCGAAGGGAGTTGCATACATAACAAAGCAACCTCTTGAGCTAGTGCATACAAACTTGTGTGGACCTATGAGGACATAGTCGATTGGTGGAAGTTGTTACTTCCTCACTTTCATTGATGATTATAGTAGAAAGAATTGGGTTTACTTCTTGTGTTAGGGTCCAACCCTAACCCCCTTATTTATGTAATAGGATCGAGTCATAGTTATAGTTAAGTAAAGAGTCAATAAAGCCCATATTAATAATTGTAACTGGTTAACTCGCATTTAATGAAGGGACTACAGTTAGTTGCAAATGGGCCATGGTATTAGATAGATGGTATTAATAAGATCCATGGTATTGCCCCATGGTATTGCATGTATGAATCCTATATAAAGGATAGAGACTCCCCTCGAGGAGCATCGTGTCTTATTTTGTAATTGAGCTCAGCTCTATTGGAGGTTTCCCCCTCGAAGAGGCAAGTGAACATTGCTTTCTGAATAAAATACTTGTCATTATTTCTCATTTTTCTATGTTCTGGGTATATTTCTTCGCATATTTGGTATTCTGGTATCGTCTTGTAGGTTAAGAGAATAAAAAGTGGTATCAGAGTGCTTTCTAAGGTCGGTGGGATCTCCAATTTTTAGCAATTTTTTTTTTTTTGGCTAGAGACATGTTCCAGTGTCTTTAAACCACGGGATCTATCATTGAGCACATAAACCTGTAGATTTGGGGAGGCATGCATGTAGGAAATACAAGAGGTGGTCATGCTTGTTGGACTCCCATGTAACCCCTATGGGTACCCCTTCGAGTAATAGCGCATTAGACAGAACTGTGCATGGATTGTCTTCCAAGTACCCTCTGGGTCTATCAGAAACCCCCTAGCTCCCTTGAAACCTTGCCATAGATAAACCATCGGCCGTCTTGCTACTATAGTACACCGAGAACAGCACTCAGAGAGATTACTCGTGCATACGATAGGGTAGTCAAGTTGTACGGCTAAGGGTACGATTGATCCTCCTTGGTTAGTGCCTTGAAAAATTGGGCTTAGTACTACTGTTAGACCCTTATGTATATTGCGATCTGTAGCACCTGACACTCCTGAAGACCATAGTTCCCTTCTCTATCTCTGGATCACGCATAATCTTTACCAGATCAAATCTCACAGGTGGGGTTTTGTCACAGCAGCAGCAATCAGTTCCGTCATTCAGATCTATCAGATCAGCCATTCAGATCTATTAGTTCCATCAAGACCCATAGCAGCAATTAGTTTCAACATTTAGATCCATTAGCTCAACCATTTAGATCTATCAAATCCATCAGATCCACCATCCATATCTAGCAGTTTGGGCTTGGTAGCTGTCGCAACAATCAGATCCACCATTCAAATCTAACTAATTGTGTGGATTCTTATATCTGGGCGTGATTTTCGTAGGACTTTGGGAAGCATTGACATTTCTGGGATTCGACTACTGCAGTATTCCTAAGCAAGGAGTAAAACTCTATTCGAAGTAAAAATAAAAAATAAAAAATAAAAAATAAAAAAAATAAAAAAAAAATCTAAGACCCCCCGAGACGCTTATTGGAGACTTAGCCCATAAGAATCAAGTCGATGAGATGAGCAAGGTGGTACCATTCAATTGTTAGTTCCAAAAATTTCAGGCGGTCCCAAATTTCAAGTGCATTGGATTAGTGCATGGTACAAACTAGAGCTCAAGCTATGGCCAATGAGAGGATTGACAGCCTTGAATCACAATTGAAAGATGTCATATTGCAGCTGAAGAACTTAAATGAAACACTCTCAAAGGGCAAGGTGGAGGACCGCAAGGAGGCATGTATTGGCAATGAAAACATTGAGGGCGAGTCTAGCTAGTCTCTTCACCTCTTTGGGACCCACCAACAATCCCATCCGCGGCCACCCAAGCTGGACATGTATAAATTTGATGGCTCTCACCCGGCAGCGTGGATAGCACAAATGGAGCAATATTTCACACTGAATTACATCCTGGATGATGCGACTCAACTTAGTGTGGGTATCATGTACTTGGACAATGAAAGATGGCAATGGTGGCAATGGCATCAATGTTGCTATGGAAGGCCCTTGACTTGGAAGACATTCAAAAAAGCTCTTACAGATCGCTTTGACCAGGACTCTAATTTTTTGGGTTGTCTCACTAAGCTCTGACAGATAGGAACAATGAACAAATATATTACAGCCTTTGAAGCCTTAGCTTTCCGCACTGGAGGTCTACACAATGAGTTCTACGTGGAATGTTTTGTCAGTGGTCTCAAAGAAGCCATACAAGACCACGTCTGACTGCACCACCCTAGCTCATGGCATAAATGTAAGGAGCCCAAATTCTTTCAAATTGATGCTAGTGATCACAATTCATCGGAGGAAGCCCCACTACTTGAGGAACCAGAGGAGGAAGAAGAGGACAACCAGTAGGATAATGTACTTGAAGAACCAGTTATCTCACTGCATGCTTTGGCAGGGATTTCTTCTTCCCAAACTCTTAAAATCAAAGGTTTTATTAAGCAACGCCCAATAGTAGTCTTGATTGATAGTGGTAGTACACATAATTTTATCCATCAAAAAATCGCGAAAGAAATGCATTGTTTTGTCCGAGCAGTTTCGAACTTCCAGGTCCAAATTGCTAATGGGGGGACAATGAAATGTGAAGGTCGCTATGAAATTGTCAAACTTCAAATGGGGGATTATCAGCTAAAGACCCGCATGTTTTCCATACACATGGTAGGGTGCGACATTGTCCTAGGTGTTGAATGGCTTTGCACACTTGGCCCAATCACAATGGATTTCCAGGAGTTATATATGAGCTTTAAACAGAACAACCACACACATACCCTTCATGAACTCCAAGCGTGAGCTCCCTCTATCATTAGCTCACATCAGATGGAAAAATTGTTAAAAAAGGGCCACCATGGAGTTGTAGCCCAATTTAATGCCATCCAGGCCTTCAAACCCAATTCTCTTCATATTCATCCTGAGATGCAACAGATCTTAAACAACCATTTGCCAGTCTTTGACAAGCCTCATGAGCTTCCACCCTTGAGAGGGGAACATGATCATATCATTACTTTGGTCCTAGGGGCCCAACCACCAAGTGTGCGCCCATATAGATATCCGTTCGCCCAAAAAAATGAAATTGAAAAAATAATCAAGGAACTCTTGGAAGCAGGTGTCATTCATCCTAGCATTAGTCCTTATTCATCGTTGGTGGTCATGGTGCTCAAGAAATATGGGGAATGGCGTATGTGTCCATACTTCAAGGCCCTCAATAAGTTGATGGTCAAAGATAAATTTCCCATCTCGGTTGTCGATGATTTTCTGGATGAACTAAATGGGCTCAATTCTTTACTAAGCTCGACCTTCGCTCGGGCTATCACCAAATTTGCATGAAAGAAGTCGACATTCCAAAGACTGCTTTCCGAACTCATGAAGGCCATTATGAGTTCTTGGTCATGCCATTTGGTTTTTGTAATGCCCCATACACTTTTCAGAGCCTTATGAACCACCTGCTCAAACCATATCTTAGAAAATGTGTCCTTGTTTTCTTTGATGACATCCTCATCTATAGTCGCACCTGGGCCACACATCTTCAGCATGTAGATATGCTCTTGCAACTACTCAACAAACATAAATTATTTGTCAAGATGTCCAAGTGCTCTTTTGGCATGGAAGAAGTTAAGTATTTGGGCCACATTGTGAGGCGTGAAGGTGTCAGGGTGGACCCCAAAAAGATCCAGGCAATGTATGATTGACCTCAACCAAAAACCTTGAAAAGCTTGAGAGGATTTTTGGGTCTCACACGCTACTATCACAAATTTGTTTGCAATTATGGTCGCATTGCTAGGCCTCTCACTCAACTCCTCAAGAAAAATTCATTCCTCTGGAATGATGAAGCATAATAGACCTTTACAGCTCTCAAACATGCCATGTGTTCCACTCCAGTCTTAGCACTACCTGACTTCACCAAATCTTTTATAATTGAATGCGATGCTTCTGGTATGGGTATTGGGGCAGTCTTAATGGAGGAAGGTCAACCTTTGGCCTTCACGAGCCAACAACTAAGTGGGAAGAATCTGAGACAATCTACCTATGAGAAGGAGATGATGGCCATCTTATATGTAGTAGATACCTGGCAACCAGACTTATTGGGGTGACGTTTCCAAATTTGCATAGACCATCAAAGCCTTAAATATTTTTTGGAGCAATGCCTATCCTCACCACAACAAAATAAATGGCTCGCCAAAATGCTGGGATATGATTATGAGATAATTTACAAGAAAGGGCACGAAAATACTGTAGCAGATGTGTTATCTCGCTAATTTGAAGAGGAAAGTACCCTGGTCGCAATTTCCCTTCCCATTCTAGAATGGATTGAAGAGGTTCGCAAGGAATGGTTTTCACATCCTTGGCTCTCCCAACTCATTAATCAATTACAGGCGGATCCAAATTCCACAGTGGGCTACTCGTGGTAGGATGAGATTCTTCACTACAAGGACAGAGTCGTAATATCACTAACATCAACCCTCAAAAGCTGCATCTTGGCGGAGTTGCACTCATCTCCCACTCCAAGACATTCAGGCTTTTAGAAGACGTATGCTCGCACTAGAAGATCATTTTTTTGGACAAGCATGAAAAAGGACATTCTTACTTTTGTAGCTGAATGTGATGTCTGTCAGTGCCACGAAGGAGAAACAGTCAAATCCCCAGGCACATTACAGCCATTGCCCATCCCGGCCTCAATCTGGACGGAGGTTTCTATGGATTTCATTACGAATCTTCCAAAGTTAGGAAATAAGTTAGTCATCATGGTGGTTGTGGACAGACTTTCTAAGTATGCTCATTTTTGCACCCTACCCCACCCTTTTACATCGACTTTGGTCGCTCAATATTTCATGGATCAGATCTTCAAATTGCATGGCATGCCCACTTCCATTGTGTCTGATCATGACCCGATCTTCACCAGTAACTTTTGGCAGGAACTCTTCTGGCTACAAGGTACCCAACTACAACTCAGTACTTCCTATCATCCACAAACTGATGGTCAAACTAAAGCAGTCAACAAATGTCTAGAGACCTACCTTAGGTGTTTCACTTCAGAAAAGCAACATCTATGGGTACAGTGTTACCTCTAGTCGAGGTGGTATAACACCAACTATCATGCCACCACCAGAATGACTCCATATGAAGCAGTTTATGGTCAACTCTGTTGGGTACCTATAATACTAGTGATTACCCCATTAATATTGTAGTTGCATCCCTTATTAATATCTTTGTGCCCCTATTACCCCCATATTGTTATTACTGTGCCCCATAGAATCCCTCTATTGTTATTTTTGTGGCTTTATATTATTATTGTTAGGTCGGCTGGGTTATATTGTGACTCCTTAGACTCCTAATATATAGAAAGGGAGGTTTTGTCATTTGAATCATCCAAGAATGTTCATTTATGTAATGTAAAGGAGGTTGCCCCTCAAAGAGGCTAAATTCTAAGGTGTTTGATCTATCTTCCTCTATGCCTTTTTCTTTGAGCTGGTTCCCAATACATGGTATCAGAGCTTTTGGATTCTTTCTAAGCGTTCGTTCCCTCCAAACAAGTCATCGTTGGCATTTTTCGCTATAACTTTTTAATGTGAATGGTTCAGAAGCTAAAAAAAATCCCATTTTAAGAAGAAATCGAACCTAAATCTCGGTCCGAAATTTCAGAGCTTTTTGCGCTATATTTGCAGAGAATATGATCTGAGGAGTTGGTCTTTTTGCAGACTCTTGAATTACCATCCAAATAGGTGACCTGGGGAAAATCGTCATAACTTTCTCTCTAAGCATCGGATTGAAATTTCGTAAGAAGGTACAGAAAAAGGATGGACTGTAGTTTCTTGTATACATTTTTTAGAGCCAAAGGTCGAAACAGTGACTCGTGGCACGTCGTACAAGTTCGCTCTACTAAACTAGTCTATAATTAGGTTACTATGGGAGATCTTGCATAACTCTTCCTTTGAGAATCCAATTTGGATCAGACTTGAAGACATACTTGAAGACAGACATGAAGACAGACATGAAGACAGACATGGCATATTTGAAGACAGATTTGACAAATTTTCTACAACATACTTACTAATTGTGAAAATGTTGTAAAGGAAACTCATGATGCGAACAAAAGAAATGTTAATCATGATTTCATAGACTCTAATGTGGGATCCAAGATACACCATATTCCAAAAATCGATATGAGGAATTTTGATGGCAAGGATCCCGCAACATGGATATTATAGATGGAGCAATTTTTCGATCTCAATAATGTGCAAAACACACAAAAGGTAGGTATTGCAACTTTATATCTGGAACCAAATCAGATTGTATGGTATCAATGGCTTTTCTCTCATAAACAAATTATTACTTGGGCAATTTTTATGGAAGAATTGACAGCACATTATGAGTATACAAAAAGAAACACTTTTTTTAGCCAATCGATAAGTCTCAAACAAAAGGGTTCAATAATGGAGCACATTGAGGAGTTCCAAAAATTGAACATAAGGGTAAAAGATATTCCAGAGGAGCATAGCATTGATGTGTTCATAGGGTCTTTAAAGGATAATATCCAACATGATGTTCGCCTTTGGGAACCTGATTCATTAGAGAAGGCATTCATGTTAGCAAGAAAAATGGAAAGCAAAATTATGGCAACCAAGAAGCATACCACTCACAACTATAGAGACGGAAGTGTTGTTGCCCCTAGTCTTCCACAACCTATAAGGTTGACACCACAAAAATTGGAAGAAAAAATAGCAAAAGGGCTTTGTTACAGTTGTGATAGCAAATACACTAAAGGTCATAAGTGTGCTGAGAAGAAATAATTCTACATAGATTGTGAAGAGGAAGAAGAAAAAGAGCAAGAAAGGTCAAAAGAAGAGGATATACTCCAGGAACAAAGCCTAGATGAAGAACAAATGAATCCGACCATATCTTGTAATGCATTGGCGGAATTACCACTCCTCAAACCATCAAGATAGAAGGACAAACCAAGAAGAAAAAGGTAATAGTGTTGATTGATTCAGGAAGTACCCACAATTTTATTCATTGTAAGGTGGCAAAAGAATTGAATTGCTTTTTATATCCAGCACCAGAGTGTCAAGTGATGGTTGCAAATGGAGGAACAATAAATTTCTCTGGAAAGTGCCATACTATCAAGCTATCCATGGGAGAATATGTATTGACTAGCCCATTTCTTTCCATTCCAATGGGAGGTGCTGATGTTGTACTAGGAGTCCAATGGCTACAATCCTTGGGTACAATAGCTTTTAATTTTCAAGAACTTTTCATGAAATTTCTTGTGGAAGGAAAAGGAAGTGGAATTAAGGGGTATTATGGGGAAATTGGGAAAGATAATTAGCTCTAACGGTATGAAAAAGCTTCTAAAAAAGGAACAAAGAGGTGTAATTGCACAATTATGTTCTCTAGATGTTTCCATATTGGAATCATCTATTTCTCCAGATCTCCAAAAAGTCTTGGACAATCATTCCAAGGTATTTGAG